>APFE030868881.1:8487-41346 GCA_000404065.3 Pinus taeda | reverse complement strand
TGAAAAATCATGCACAAAACCATAGGTAGGTCCGCCCAACCTAATATAGGGTCCAAAAACAAAATTTTCCGGGGCACTTGCCTGTACCCATAAAGTGGGGTTACTTGCACCCCTCAAACCCCCTGTGACCCCTCCCCCGGCTATGTAATTGGCGAAACAAAGGGCGGGCTCTACCCCCCTTCTAACCCATCGGTTAACTACGTCGACTAGTCATGGAAAGAATATAACACAACCCAACAATACCTTCTGCATCGATGGTTCTTATCTGAACAACGCCATTTTCATGGCACTTTTATATCACATATGGTCCCAGCCATCTGGTCATTAACTTTCCTTTGGAATCTTTGTACCGAGAGTCATACAACAAGGCTCAGTCGCTTTCTTGAAACAATTTGTCTTGATATTTCTGTCATGCCAAATTTTCCTTTGTACTTGAATCACTTCTGTGTGTCAGAGGGCCTGCATCCTAAATTCATCTAATCCATTCAGCTGGAGCAATCTTTCTCGTTGTTCCCTTGTGCTATCTAGGTCCAATTTTGCTGCCATCCTTAAGGTGTTGTATTCAAATTCAATGGAGAACAGGGCTTTCTTCCCATAGGCCAGCTCATAAGGAGTGAAGCCAATGGGGGTCTTCCAAGTAGTATTGTAGGCCTAGGTGGCCTCCACCAATTTGTCTGCCCAATCCTTTCTGTTGTTGCTAATCACCTTGGTCAGAATGCCTTCCAATGCTTGGTTGGTTACTTCCACTTGCCCATTAGCTTGTGGGTGATAAGGGGTGGATTTTTTGTGCTTGATCTTATGCTGGCTTAACAGATTTTCAATCACGTGAGATGTAAATTGACTACCTTGATTAGTGACCAAATCTCTAGGGTATCCAAACTTATAAAATACATTCTCCCTCAAGAATTCAACCATCGTTTACTATTGTTTCTACCTTGATAACTTTGGCTTCAACCCATTTTGTCAAGTAGTCGATGCACACAATGATGTACTTCTTCTGTCTGGATGGAGGGTCAATGGGCCCGATGAAATCCATGCCCCACTTGTCAAATGGCTCAAAAGTCACTTAATGTTGTAGGGGAATTTCATCCCTGGGGGTATGCTTCCCCATCCTTTGGCACCGATCACACTGGCTGGTATACCTTTTTACATCTTGGTGGAGAGTGGGCCAGTAATAGCCAGCTTGTAGTACCTTGAATGTTGTTCTTTTGGCTACAAAGTGACCTCCACAAGGCCCATCATGACAATCCAAAAGGATGTCAAAGACTTCCTCCTCCCTGACACATCTTCTCAGAATTTGATCTAGACCTAACTTGAGGAGATTGCCCCCAATCCAAGTGAATGGGGCGCCTTTTCTTATGATTTCACTCTTTTCCTTGGAGGACAAAATTGGAGGGAACTGTGCAGATACCAAGTAGTTTTCTATGTCATCAAACCATGGAGAGAGAACTAAAATGGCGAATAAATGTTCATCTGGTAGTTGATCATCAACCATTCCTTCCTCCCTTACAGGCAAAGTTAATCTGGATAAAAAAATCTGCAACTACATTCTCTTTGCCAGGCTTATCAATAATAGTTAAATCAAATTGTTGCAATAAAAGTAACCATCTAATGATCTGGGCATTTGCATTAGGTTTGTTCATCAAGTACTTAATTGCAGCATGGTCGGTATGTACATATGTCTGGTAACCAATAATGTAATGTCTAAATTTATTCAATGAATGTACAACAACTAGGAGCTCTTTTTCAGTTACTTTGTAGTTTAACTTGGCTTTTGACATATTCTTACTGATGAAGTAAATGGAATAAGGTATCTTGTCATCTATCTGGCCCAGAGATGCTCCTATAGCTTTGTGAGAGGCGTCGGCATGAATATGAAAAGGAAGACCCCAATTTGGGCCTCGGAGAATAGTTGTAGTAGTCAACTTTTCCTTTAGGGTGTCCAAGGATTCTTGGCAGCTTTCTAACCATACAAAGTCAGAGTCTTTGGCTAATAACCCAAATAAGGGAGAAGCTAACTTGATGAAATCTTTTATAAATCTCCTATAGTATCCGACTAACCCTCAAAAACTTCTGACATCCCTCTGCTTCTGTGGAGTCGGGACCCTTTTGATGATGCCTATCTTATTTGGGTCTACTTGCAGTCCTTCCTGGGATATTGAGTGACCTAGAATAGTCCCTGCAATCATCAAGAACTCGCATTTTTCGGGACTAAGGGATAAGTTCATTTCAATGCATTTGTTTAACACCTTTCCCAGGTTAGAGAGAGCCTCCTGGAAATCACACCCATGGGGTGTGAAATTATCCATATAAATTTCTACTGCATCATGGACTAGCTCTGCAAAGATACACAAGACTGCTCTTTGAAAAGTGGCAGGGGCATTGCATAGACCAAAAAGAAGGACCCCATAAGTGAAATTACCCCAAGAACAGGTGAAGGTGGTTTTATCCTGGTCCTCTGGGCTGATCTAGATTTGATTGTACTCACTGAATCCATCCAGGAAAGAGAAGAACTTCTTTCCTGCCAAACCATCTAACACTTGGTCAATGAAAGGTAGAGGAAAATGGTCATTCTTTGTGGCTTTATTTAGCTCTTGGTAATCCACACAAATACTCCACTTTCCATTTTTCTTTCGAACTAGCACTAAAGGAGACACCGACTCACTATCCGAGATAGGGTAAATGAATCTTGCATCCAACAACTTCTCCAATTCTTCTTTGACTATATCCTTGAGAGTTGGATTCATTCTCCTTTGGGGTTGGCAAACTAGCTTGCACCCTTCCTTGATGTAAATGTGGTGAGTACACACTGAGGGGTGCACTCCCTTAATTTCTTTGTAATTCCAAGCAAAGGCATCCAAATTTTCTCTCAGCATGTTACATAACTCTTCTTCTTGGTGTATAGAGAGAGAGAGGGGTTGATTTTCAATGCTCTTTCAGGGCCGAATTCTATTGTCTTGACACGAGTAGGGTCTGAGTCATCTAAGCATAGACCAATCCGATGGTTGTCCTTGGTTTCCTTCACTACTTCGAGACATGGTGTTCGGAGTTTGATTTTTGAGGATGTGTTCAATCAAATCATCTTCATCAGGCTGTCCTCCTCCTATGGAAGTTTCTAGGGTATAGATTTGGGAGTATACTTCATCTTCTTCCTCCTCTTCTAGCCATAAAGGTAAGTCATGTTCTAGAGATGGCTAAGCAGGAGGGTATAGGACCAACTGTTTGGATAGATGCCCATTTTTTATAGTCATATTTCCAGCCCTGCAACTTATGTAGGCATCGGCAATGGCTAACTAAGGTCTCCCAAGGATGAGAGGATAACCATTGAATTTGGTCTTAGGCTAGAGAACTAAGAAGTCCGTGGGGTATTCCCAAGAATCAATGGATACCATCACATCCTCAACAATCCCCTTAGGGGCTACTGTGGATCGACGTGCAAGATGCAAGACTGTCGTGGTCTTCCTTAATGATCCCTGGAGATTCAGCTTGAGCATAGTGTCCTTAGTCATTAAATTGATGGTAGCCCCAAGATCAATCAAGGGATGGGCGACAATGGTGCCATCAATGTGTACATCTACTACAGGGCTCCTAAGATCTAAATACTTCGGGGAAATTACCCGCCCTAGCATTAAGTTAGATAGCTATCCAATGATATTAATGGTAGGGGTGTCTCTTTTTTGCCTCCCTGGATGTTTGAAGCACTTCTCTTTGATCAACTTGTTGTAAATGGGGACATCTTTGATAACTTGGAGAAGTGGGATTTTAACACACAAATTTTTCAACTAACCCAGAAGTTCAGTTTCTTCTGGGGTGTGTTGGACTAGATGGGTTAACCTTTCAGGAAATGGGGTTGGATTCATTCTAGGCACACTTTCCTTTCTTTCCTCCTCACTCTCCCTAGGTGGATATGGAGGTTGGTTATCTGGGAGCACTCTCCCAGACCTAAGGTTAATTTCATGAATTTCCACAGCATATGCAGGGTAGGATGCTTCTCCACTGTAAACCTATTGTGCCTATCTGTTGTTTGGGTTTGGGTTTGGTTGGGTAGGCATCTGAGGTTGTTTAGGCAGAGTAGGGTGTAGGAGTTGTGGTTGAGATGGAGGGAAGGCAATAAAGTGTGTGCTTGGTTGTATGGGGGGATCCACCCCTGGAGTGGTGCATTCCACTGAGGTTGTGGAGGAGTATATGGCTGAAATGGTTGGTTGGCCTATTAAGAATGGTATTGAGGTGCAAAAGACTAGGGAGAAGGTGTAGACCATCAAGGATGAGCTGGGGGGGACTAAGGGGGAATGGATGTGTTTTGATTAGGGTTATAATATGAATAGGACGACCGTTGCATGCCCTGTTGGTATGGTCGAGGTCCATGAGGCCTCCTTTGATTAATGTAGCAGAGTTGTTCAATCGCCCCTTTGGTTCCCTGATACACAAATTTTAATCCAGGAAGAGAAGGGAACCTGTTTGTGGAGTGGTTTTCCTCACAGACCGAGCAAATTTCTATAAGGTACAATGGACATTCATTCCTAGGGTGCCTCCTTGTGCATGTAGGGTAGAAGATGACTAATGTTCTCTCTGCTTCCTCCTGCTTCCATTTGATTTGCATAGTGTCTATTTGCAGAGCAAAGGTTCGCAACATTTCACTCTTAAAGTCTTCCAACATGTTCCCAATTTCACTTTTTTTATGGATGTATTGGAAGAGGATGAACTGGCCACTGTTTGACTAACCCTACCCTTATTTCTAGTTATCCTAGAATGATTCTTGAAAACTATCTTGATATCATCATAGGGTAACTGGTAGATGCCTCCCCCTGACAGCAGGTTTAGGGCTTCTAGAAGGTCTTCCCTGATCCCCTTGAGAAGGACTAACTTAAGTGACTCAGGATCAAGTGTGCACCTGGCCCTTTTATTGCTGAGCTGGAATCTTTCCTCATAATCCTCTAAGGACTCATCATGTCCCAAGGTCATTCTAAAAATTTCCTCTTTGGTAACTTTGGACCTGCAATAGTCCCTATACTTGTTTTTGAAAGCTTGTTGCAACTGAGCCCAAGTGGTGATACTATCCCCAGGTAAACCCATGAACCAGTGCAAGGCTGCATCCTTGAGAGTGGATGGAAATAATTACAACTTCTGATCATTAGAGGTGTAATCATAAGTTCTGCATATGACAACAAATTCAAACAAAAAAGTATCTAGATCTTCTGAGGCCAGGCCATGGAAGTGAGGGAGAGAAGAGGGGATTATGTTTTTCGTCTTGGCATCCCCATTAGTTTCTCTGATGGGAAAAGCACCCTCAATTCTTTCCCTGTCCCCCTTTCATTTCTATTTTCAACCATTGTGTCAGTTGGAATGGTTTCTTCTTCTTCCCCTATAGGCTCTTCAAAAATCTTTGGTTGTTCGCCTAAGGGGTCCTCTAACTCACAACCATCGAAGTAGAGGGAAGGTTGGTTGTTTAAAGTGGTGGGGGTATTTGGTAGAAATTTTATTAAGTTATCCCTATTCCTACGAGCCATGAAAGGAGGGTTTTTTTTTTCTTTTTGAGTTTTAAACTACTTGGAGAATTGAAAGAAAAACAATAGTGAATTGCAAATATTTACTGAATGGAACTAATTGCAGAATGAAAGAGATAAGAAAAGGAAGAAAGAAAGCATAAATCACATCTACTTAGACACCTCCCCGGCAACGATGCCAAAAAGTGATGAGCACCAGTATTGCAACAAGGATGCTGCAACTCCTGGGGCTACCGACTTTACTTCATCAACTCGGGGTTCGTACAAACTTGCAGGTGACAGTGATGTATACACAAATAGATGTATTTTGTATACTCTTTGTCACTGCTAAGATGAGGTGATATACTGCTAGGGTTTCTCAAACCAAACTTCTATTGACTATATGAAGTCTGATTACCTATTTGGAGAACGAAAACTTACCCTAATTGGAAGAAAAGAAATGTTGTTTATTGCATGAAAGAAATGCTTGCAAAACAACATGAAATTGTGTATCTACTTTTAACATACTTTTCTTGCAAAATAACCCTATCTTAACACATGTGAGGTTTTAACTAGTCTAAGCATGAAATATGATCTAAAGAGTGCGAATTGTTGTGTGCAAGAATAAATTTTAAAGACCTTTTTTCTTTTTATCTTATGCTTGAAAAATGTAAATGCTAATCTTGCTTGGTTCTTTGGACGGGGAGATAGGTGTGAAGGAAAAGGAGTATAATGGTTCAGATGACTTGGAGGGCAACTAGGGACCTAATCTAGGCTTTTAGTGATTATTTTTCTCAATTCGGGCTCAAAACAGGCTACTACATGTTTTCCTACAGGATGTCTACAAGAAGTACTAGTTCACCTACAGGATCCCTTGTTTTACTACAGGAACATGCCGAAAGCTTAGGGAGTGGTCTAGAAGATGGGGTGGAGATTGGAAAAGGTGAATAAGGAGGGAATAAGGCATGTGAGTGGTAGCCACTTACTTAGAACTCAAGCCAAAGCTTTAAGATGGTTGGATTTGCTCAACGGAGATGGCGAGTTTTCCTCATAAGACAAGAATTCGAATTGAGACCATAGTGACTTTTGGAAATCATGGGTGGATATGGCTTGGCTGAGGCTGATGAGATGAGGTCTCCCTGCAATTTAGAAACTCCTCCAACAACAAACATCATTCTTGGCATTCATATATAAACTCATCAAAAACAAAAAAAGTCGTATTCAAGTAAAAGAAAACAAAGTTATCACCATTTACTTGATAAGTTCATGCATGGAAATGCTTGGAACCAATATGAAAGTGAGATGAAATTAGTGCAAAACTTAAGACATCAGAAAATACCAATTGCAACTTATCTATGAAACTGCAAGATAATGACCTAATTTGCAAGAAAACCCTAAATTACACAAAAATCGATAATTCTATCTTTTTGGGCTGTATGAGAAGTGTTCCTCAAACCATGATCCCTGAAAGGGAGAAATGAGGTGAAAACAACTTTTTGTCAGCCTTTTTGGAATATATTCTTATCACTACAATGCTACTGTTAGAACTATCCACAAATGGAAGCAAACTAATTAAATCTACCAATGCTTGCAAATTAAGAACACCAAAATCAATTTAACTCTAACTATGAAGCTAACCTAAGCATACATATACAACAAGAGGAACCTCTGCTGCTAGGGTTGGGCCCTAACCTAAGAGCTTCATCCCTCTGAGTCAAATCAGTGTTGGGTCAAGGGAATGCTGCTCATCTTAATTGAATAAATAAAAAATACATAAGAGTGCTTGGTTACAATGCTTCAACTCGAAAACTGCTTAGCTATTTTGAACAAAAAAATTGAATCCTAATGAGGCCCTAGGCCTCTTGATTTAAACAACCGAATTTACCAACAACTTCCTTAAATTTATGGAGGCTTGGCTCCAATATCTATATCAATTGGTCTTCAACTGCCACTTGCTTAGCTGTCAATGAACTTCATGACTCGACTGCTTGCAACTTCGAGCTAATGAGATTTGATTGAGGAGTCTTAGAGTGAGTGAGGAGTTAAGGAGGAAGATCTTGTCTCCTAGAATCCCTCTTGCTTGTCTCCATTTGAGTTCCTGCACTTTAATTAGCCAAAATTTGCTCCAAAACCTATAATTAATGCACATTAGACCACAACACATGAAATCTCATCTTTACTCTCCTCATTAAGAAAAACATAATTAAAACATGTAAAGAATGATGAGAAAAGTTGACTTTAGTAAGTTGGAGGTGCATTAAGGTCCATATAATTTACCCATGGATGAGCCTCATCAGGTTATACTCCAAAATAGTAAATAAAAGCATTAATTTTATGTGTTTTGTTTAAGATAGTTTCATGAAGAAAACTTAAAACGTGAAACCAAAACACTTAATGGAAGCATGCATCAAACAATAATACACTAGCCATTGATAAAGGAGTTCACCCCTCCTGGGATACATCTTCCTGGATCAGATCTAAAGGCTTGACCCCTTCTCATTATGTTCACAATTCTTCAGATAAAGAGTACATAAATGTGTTGACAAAAAGAATGGCTTGTTTCCCCTTCAAGGAAACATTCTTCTGCAAATAATTCTCACTCTAAACATATGACAACCTACAGTTAGTCATGGAACAATAAACAAGCTAAGGGCTCTCAAATCAAGACCCCATACTCTAACTTCCAAGAGCATATACAAGTACAAAAATCCACTTGAAGCACATAAACAAGTCTCTTTCTCCATACACATATAGAGAAAAAAAGAAATACAACTACAATACTGCTGTAATGGCTGCTGCAGAAAACATATGGAGGCTGGAATACCCCTACAAGGTTATCTCCATCTTGGAACTCCTCCATAAATTGAATGAACACTCTGGTTGACCAGGGAACCCATAGGCTTAAATTTTCAAAAATCCTATCCAAAAGTGCTCCTTTGACTTTGAAACATGTTCCAACGAGTTTAGAATGGCCAAAAATTGCTATCTTACCTCTTTTTGCATCCCATTTGGTCGAAAATTGCCTTAGTTATGACTTCTACCAGTCTCACCACAATTTCCTCCTCCAAATATAGCTTACTGCCAGTTAAATTCATTAACCGCAGACAAAACTAGCAGTTCCACCGCAAACAGCGATTCCGCCATCAATCCTACCAATCTCGTAGTTAAGGGCTGAGTGGTCACACTTGTGTTAGGTCTGGTGGTTACGACGATGGTCCCGCAGTCCGTCGGATATCACAATTGGCATGCCAAGGGTAATACATATTACACAAGACTTAACGCATAAACATGCGATCTGGCTATAAGGCGGACCCGTCGGATTATAAACTACAGAGTAATAAAATCTTGCATCCGTTAGTCTATCGCTCATCGCAATCGGTGTTATCAATAGTGGCGCATATATATATTGGCAGGTACCAGGTGCGATATGTGATTACTATATATCACATCGCAATTGCGTACCATGTCGGGGTAGTGGCCGATTCTTGTAATGTGATCTACCTTTTGACTGTGATTGCCAATATGCGAGGGCCAATGGTAGAGTGACACTTATTTCCTCCCGATTGGCTAGGACCCTTTCCATGTCATCTAATCCTCCCATGTCATCAAGTCAACCTTTAACTTTGACAGGCTCTAACTTCTGCATACGAGCTCGGATTTGAGTGCCATTCACACCATTGGATTCAAAATCACGAGATCTTCAATATGAAGCTAAACTTATAAAAATTCTGACACTTAGAAATTTTGACAAATTTTGAGCTCTTGATCAATGTTTCTCCTTCGCTTGTACTTGGTATGCTCGAACAAGTCTCCTGGTATACGCTCCTTGTTCATCTCATTTGTTGTTGCGCCATGTCTTATCCATGTACTTGTATCTGTAGTCACTCATGATGAGACGACATCAAATCCATAAATCTCATAGTCTACCATGATGCATCATCTTTCATTTTCGGTTTCAGGTGACCAAGAGAGAGGACAAGGCTCTGAAACTAAGCAGAGCACATTTCAGGCTTGGATGCAGGCTTCAGGCACTGTCAAGGAAAAGTGCGTAGAGATCACTGGGAGGTTGAGATGGGTAGTCTAGATCAACAATGACTATCTGTAGGATCTAGCTCGGCTGAAGGGGAATCTGGGCAATTTTTTTAGGGAGGTAGCAGGGAGGACAATGGCAATGAAAACTACATAGATTCTCTGGGGAGGTTGGCAGCGGGCTGTGGGAGTTTGCTGGCCAAAACTAAGCAGAACTCGGAGGCTGGTCTGCAGGACATCTCTGCGTAGTTTCTAGGCTGAGCGGGGTGTTGGGCAGTTGAAGGATAGCCCATGAAAATTGTTCAGTTTTCAGGAGGAGAAACAGGCTTGCTAACAGGGTGACTGATTGATTGGACTGTGCAAATTTCGAGGATAGTGCAGTGACAGGCAATGGGTGCTTGGCCTTCATGTCTACGCAATTTCTTTAGTCAGTGGAGGTGAGCATGCTAACAGCTTCTGCACAATTTTTTGAAGGAGTGAAGCCCGGGGTCACTACCTAGTCAAACTCTCTGGTTGACCAACATGAAGCTTGATAGATTTTCTTGCGGGAAACGCAGATTGAGATGGATTTTTGAGCAACTTCTGTGTTGTTCTGGGTGACAGTTAGTTGGGTTGATTCCATGATTATGCAGTGCAGACTGCCTGAGAGGTAGCCTCAATCTCTGCGTAATTCTGGGCAGCAGTACATGATCACTGAGGGATGAGACTGCACAATGCATCTTAGCGGAGGTCCGATTGGGGGAGGGTGGTTCAGTCGACAAAGTTTGAACAAATTGACTAAGTATGTGAGCGAGTGAACTCTTGTATACATGACCTTGCGAACACACACTCAACATGACTTGATGACAAGACATATCGAATCAACAAGACAACATCTGCTCAATGTGACTGACTGCGAGACTATCTAATGGTGATAGCGACAAGTGCGACCCTTTGGATAGCCCTTTGGATGACTGTGACGACACTTGTGCAAAAATGCTTACAACATCGTGAGTGAGTTCGACAGATGTTTACATAGTGAAGACAACTCAAACACAAACCTTCAACATCATCAGAACAAGGTTGCAAGCATGACATATCAATCAACATGTTAAAGATGACAATTGGTCAAATAGTGAAAAGAAAGCAAGTGATGTAGAGGAAACACACAAAATGACCTTTTCTGTTTGTGCACATGCAATTTACTGAGGACAGGATGGTATGACAATGACAAGCAATCCCACAAACCTAACTAAGAGGTGTACTTCGAAAGGTGTTCTTTACTTACCATCCTTACCCTCTAGACGATCGTGCATCTGATGGAGTTTGCATGTGGTCCTGATCTTTTCCATTACTCAGTCTCTTGGTCCTTCTCCTCAACGGCTTGGGAATGATCTCAGCATGTCACCTTTTCCTATAGTCACTGGGCGATAGATTAGCGTGGTTACAATGGGAAGTGACTGCTGCCAGAATGAGGCCCTGGGAGGCCTATCTGAACATTTTCTGCATGCAAGACCGACAGGACAACTTGGACAACTCTGCGGAGTTTTGAGGCTCAGGACACTGTTGCGGGATGGGGGTACTAGGAGGACACCTCTGTGTAGTTTCTGAATGCAACAGTTGGACTGCTTTTGCAAATTTCTGGAGAGCAATGTTGATTGCCTGAATGCTTTGCACATTTCTGGAGAGCAGTGCTGACTGTGTGACTGCTTTGCGCATTTCTGGAGAGCAGTGCTGATTGCTTGACTGCTATGTGCATTTCTGGATAGAAATGTTGGCTGGGGTCTCTCTGGGGTTTCAACAAGAATTGGAGGAAGCTTGATAGTTGTAGAAGAAAAGTGCAATGTTTCAGGAAGCTGGATGAGGCTAAGCTGCTTGGGAAATTGACTAAGTGTGAGATCAATGAAACATATGTAAATATCGATAATATTTTGACTGTGATCACACACCAACACTTAGTGATATAATGTAGACAATCCAGAATGTGTAAACATACTTTGCTTGATGCAACAAACTTCATGACACGAGGGCATGTAGTGATTGTGAAACATGTCTATGTGATGACAATCACTCATGTGCACACAATTCCTTTAAAGCAAAACAACATTCCCTTTCCATGACAAACAACAACCCTTATGCCCAAAGATGACACATGCTTCATAAAGGTGAGAACACGGAAAAATCTTAAGATCAAGGACAAGGGCTTGAAATCATCAGCTTACCAACAAGTAACCAAGGATGATCGATCATAGGATCCAAGGTAGGCTCTGAAATTTGCATGCGAGCCAAAATTTTCGAGGGTGGTTGTAGCCGCTACAACACTTGGTGACACACTGGTAGAACTCCAAATCTCTGAATGGACCTTGCTTCGCGAAAAGTAAGTCTAACCCCTCCAAAAGTATTGTTCTATTCTCTGATAATCACGGTTTCCACACTATATTGAGTGAAAGATGTAGCGCCTGCCATGCTTTTGATTGGCAGCACACATTCCAAGCCAAGTTAACTTAGTTGTTTCGATTGGGGATGAGGGGTATATTTATGCACAAGTAATATAATTGTCAGAGTTTAAGTTTCATCTCTGGTGTTGCTTCACTGCTAGCAGGCTTGAACAGTACCCCGGCGAAGTTATTTGTATGTCCTCTCTGGGAAGGAAGCCTTTCCCTCCTTTCACCGTATTCATTTTTCATTTTTTTTTAAAGAATTGTGCATATGCACTTATTTATTTCAGAGGTGGAAGAGGGATCCCAACTTATTGAGAGTATGAGAGGTTGTTCCTTCAAATACGTATGTTATATATATGTTTGACATACTTGTTAAGGTTTTCCCCCTCACCTTACTCTAGGTGACTGAGCTGACAAGGGTTAACCCAAAAGAACCAATTAGAGTAGGTGGTACTAGTTAACAGTGGAAGCGTTGTGTTTCACCAAGACTCACTATGAACATAACGTATTTTCCATCAAGGTATCGTCGAGTGAAGACAAAAATTTCTTCATAAAGATAGACGACAACAGATAACCAGATGTTGATAGTTATACAAGTCCTCTTATATTTTCCCAGCTTGTCTCGAGAGCCAAACATGGTTTCATGAGAGGCTAACCTACAGGTACAATCAAGCAAAGAAAGCAAAAAGCAAAAAGTAGAAGTAAAGTGAAAGTAGAACAAGTAAGAAAAGCAAGCAAGCAAGCAAACCAAACCAAATAAGCAAGCAAACAAACATGCAGACCAGAAAGCAAAGAAAAGTAAGAAAGAAAACACTACTCCTACTCCTATGCTAAACAATGCATGGGCCTACTCATGTGAAGTGATATTTCCAATGCAACCACTGACATGTTGGCATGTTGTCCTGTTACCGCAGAAGCTGAAGTCGTTCTAGATTTCTTAGATTTCTTCCCCATTTGGTTTGAAATTGCTACTGCGGAAAAACTCTGCACAAGAGAAAAATGAACCTAATGCGGAGAATAGATGGCGAAAACCAAGTATGGAGGAATTGTGTCAATCAATGAATAATGGAAGATTTATCATAAGGCTCCCGCGGATACAATCTCTGAAGGGATTTAGGCATAACTGCTCCATTAATTGGCCGTTTAAACCTGTCAATCATTTAAATGCTCATTATATCCTTTACTTGTCGAATAATCGTTTAAGCATGGATTTGATTTTTTGGCGGTTGGACGCAAGCGAATCACTATCGGGAAGAGAAAAGGCTTTTAATGATACTTAATATAATATACCGAAGTCATATCAATCCTTTTTGAAAGTCACGTTTGGCTTCATCGCAATCGGCGATCAGAGGAAGCCTTGGGCAATCTTATTTAAGTTTTTGTGGAATCCCCGATCGCCGATAGCGATATCGCTTGACTCGCATCGGGAGTTTTAAGGAGGAGAGTTCGTTACATTCATATCGCATTCCCCGATTGCCGATTGCGGTATCGCATCGGAGCAAGGAGAGGGGCCTTTTATTGTTTGTTTTCCCGATAACCGATGGTTACTCGCGCTTGTCGCATCGGGGAGAATCAATGGGTCATGGTTATGCATCCTTTGTTATTGCGATATGCGATCTTGCGATCGCTTTATCGCAATAATAAAGAATTATTCATCTTATTTTAAGACCGATTATTTATCAACTCAAAATGGTTCTTATAATGTTTTGTTTGTTTCCAGACCTTTAGAAGAGTGATGGGTTAATACGAATTTAATCTAAAAGGGACCCATTTCATATTATAGTTTTCTAAAGTAAAATTTTATGAAATGGGGGGTTTTTGTATAGCAAAACACCTTCCTATCGTCCCCTAAGAAGAAATCACCACCATCGTATTTCTCATACTCGCAGAACAACTCTCTACGGGGAGTGAAGTGAAAGGATGCACCTAAGTCAATCAACCATGCCGCATGATCTACACGTGTACTTGAAGAAGCCAAGTACACATCCCCACCTTCATCTGAGGTGGTTTTCACCTCTGCAGAAGGAGCATCATCAAATCCCTTTTCTTTATGAGGAGCTTTAGATTTACAGTACCTTTTGTAGTGCCCTTCCTTTCTGCATTTCTAGCACACCACCTTTACAGGTTTTCCTGGAGATTTAGATCTTCCTCTAGATTTAGATCTCCCACTAGATTTAGATCTCCCACTTGATGACTTATTTTTGTTTCTATTCTAGGACCGTCCTCGTACAGACAAGGCATCACCATTCTGGCTCTCCATATTTTTTCGTCTCATCTCCTCCGTCAGCAAGGATGAGACTATTTCATCAAACAGCAAGGCAGTTGCATTGCTACCTATTGTAATAACCAGAATATCCCACGAATCTAGTAGAGAACACAACAAACTGATGCACTTATCTTCATTTAAAATCTTAATATCAACAAATGCTAACTGACTTACCATAGTATTAAATGCATTCAGATGCTCTGTCACCGAGTCTCCATCTTTCATCCTCAGGTTATACAGCTTTTTACACAAGAACAATTTATTCACCAGAGACTTAGATTGGTACAAAGTCCGTAACTTGTCCCACAAAGCCTTCATTGTAGCTTCCCCTGATACATTCAGCAATACTGAATCTGAGACACACAATCATATTTTCCTCTTTGCCTTTCGATCCAACTTCTTCCATTCTTCATCAGACACTCCCGTTGGTTTAGTATCTGGATCTACCGTGATCCATTGATCTTTATCCACCAACAGATCCTCCATCTTGATTTTCCACAACTCAAAACTCTTACCATTAAATTTCTCGATCTCTATCTTTCCACTACTCACCATATTTTTTCACCACCAAAATCGATCTCGCAGATCTCCCACTGAACAGGGTCTACCACAGGCCCGTGCGAAACCCCTCAACAACAAAGGCGTCCCCTTGAAGCCAAAAATAGCTCTGATACCAAATGTAGGTTTTAACCCCATACAGAAATTACCTACATACAAATTCTAAAACACATAAAATAAACAATGCGAGAGCATAACACATAAAACACATATACATAGATATTTTCCCCTGGATCCCAAAACTGGGATTACTAGTGTAATTTTTCATTATGTTCCTTTCAATGTTATAATACATATTTATACATGCCGAAGCATCCAATACCATGGACCGAAAACCATCGTGTCCAAAACCAAGGACTGAAAACCATCACATCCAAAAACATGTGCGAAAATCATGTACAAAACCATAGGTGGGTCTACCCAAACTAACATAGGTTCCAAAACCAGACCCCATAGAGTAGGGTTACCGCACCCCTCAAATCCCCTCTGACTCCCCCCGCTATGCAATCATCGCAACGAAGGGGGGGCTCCGTCCCCTTTCTAACCCCCAGTTAACTACGTGGGCTAGTCGTAGAAAGAATATAACACAACCCAACATGTCCATTACTCATGAAATCGAAAAAAAAAAAACAATTGAATAAAACAAACTATGAAAACGAAATATTTTTGTCTTTTATTAGTGCTTGGCCTGTTCAAACTACTTAAGGTTAAACAATAAATCAATGAAAAAAATCGCAATCAAAAACATTAACTAATTGTAGTGAAAAAGAGACTATTCATGAAATAAGTTAAGATTAACATAATCAGATACTAAAATAACTTACAACTCTCCAAGGGGCCCTCCTGTTGAGTGACAACATGAGATCAACTATCAGACTATTCACCCACGCATTGATCACCAAAGGAACATAGTAATTTGTATTAAATGTCGAAGTATTCAATAGCAAATGATTACAAGTTTAAAAAGAGTAATGATGTCTATTACTTCACCTGAGGGCCTTTTATAATCTTTTTTCAATAACAGTCTTAAGAGTTTTATCCGAGAAGTAAGTTTTTACTTTGACAACTAAGAAATTAAATTAAAAACAGAGTCTTTCTTCTCATAATTTACTAATGGAAGAGAAAATCATGAGAATGTTTTGATTTGTCATATCGTAACTTATGATTCCAAATTATTATCATCTAATTCCATGTTCGCTTGTAATGCCACAATCTTCCTTCAAATCCTACGCACAGTTGGAGTATTATAACAAGAGTTGACTTCTGGTTTGACCATTATATCTCTCGAACCAAGTGAATAGCCAGATCATTGTGATAGGTGGATGTCCATATGTCAAACATCATTTTCCATCTACCTATATCCTTTATTCCTTCTCAAGCACACTAGAACCTATCTAACCATGTATGTAGCTGCAAAAGCTTTGGTTAGCTACAAAATGAGTGTAATTTGGTAGCTATAGGAATGTTTTGATTAAATCTCATAAAGAAACAATAGATTATAAACCGTGAATTATTGACACGTTTTATGATGTTTGAGCATATCTGAGGTGACCTTGCAACTTGGAAATGTAGCAAAACTATCATGAAAATGATGGAAAGGAAAGTAAAAGGGTTATTAAAAAAAGACAATTCTGGACTTCAACATTCATCATTTCTTCAACCTTTGTTAACTTTTTCTCAGTAAATTTGCTTTGTATATCCTACATCTTAGGATGGTGGAGCATTATTATCATTTCATTTCAAATGAATTATCTCAATTTTCAATTGTTTTATTGTTCTATTCAGTTGCACAATCTCTACATCTTGTCGAGTATTTTGAGAATCTTCAAGAACAAGAATGTTTCTTACATTTCAAGCTTGTCCTTGGAAGACTCCCCTTCCAACACCTTGTTCTTCAATGACTCTGGATGAAGAATGAGCCTAATATGAAATAGACAAGCTTAATACTTATCCTTGGAATAGCCTGAGAATAATGTATGGGTCTGCATTACTCTCCAACATGTCCTACACCATCTTCATTGTTTTTCTCATGGTTGTATTTAATGTTTTACTTTGTGCTCATTCTATTTCATGCTTTACATTTGATGGCTTTATGTTTTTATAACATCCTAAAATGATTGGGTCATTTAGGCATTGTTCTTTAGGGATTTGTTGGAGGGTTTTGAAAAAATGCAAGTTGAAATGTCTAATTCTTTCATTTTTATCAAGATGTATTTCTGTGAATTGTGTATTTAAAGAATTAAATGCAATAGGTTGAGTATATATAACCATAAATAAGTCTTCCATATCACCAAAAGAGTTAATTGAGCCTGCTGGAAGAGAAAGGCACCAATCATAAGTTGAACGTATTAACATTTTGGAGAAAAACTCTAACCATAACATCATGATGATCAATCAAATGAATGTCCCATGTAGTAAAAAATTAATCATGATGCTTGTTGAGCCCCAAAATTTCCCTTTCCTTAGAAACTTTTCTCCTCCCTTTTCTTTGTTTTTCCATGAAGAAAATGCATCCCTATCATCAATAACCAATATAAATTGCCTTAAGGAGAACATTTTAGTGATTTACATGTTATGCTTTTATGCTTTGCTATTTGAATAAGTTTTTACCTTTTAGCTACAGAACACAGCCTATTCTGCAGCTACTTCCATGCTTTTACAGGTTCCAGGTGTCAGAAGGAGAAAATAACTACATGGGCAGCTTGGAAAACATCATGACATGGATCGTGTCCTATTCACCTAGCCCAAGATGATAAGGAAGATGGTACAAGACTCCAGTCAAAGGAGAAGTCAAACGTAGAGACCTAAGGCAAACAAGACTCTATTTTGTACACGTTTCATAGTGATGGGATCTGAAACAACTTCCTGAACCCATGGACTTCGACAGCCATCTATGAAACCAAATCCAACAGCCATCACCTTAGATTTATGTCTCCAACAGTCAAGGAAGAGAATTTCGTGTGCCTTTCTACTACGTGTTTTGGTTGTAGCTTATTTTTCTCCATAAATAGTTGTATAATTTCCTTATAAATACTTGTGTGAAGAACGCAGAACAAGTCCGAATTCCATCATGTATTAAGCTCAGACTATTGCTCTGTAATTTTGAAAAAATCATTCTCTATTTTTAATATGAAGACCGTGTGTTTTATGGATATCTGAAAGCGTTTTTTGGAGTTTTGACTGAGTACGCATAACCTGAGCAATTACAGAGGGCCCCTGCGTTGAATAAGGTTTTATTTCATTTTGTTTTGTCTTTTATAGTTAAACTGTCAATTCATCACTTCTTCCATAGTGTTCATAACCATTTACTAACTTTGTTTATAATGCAGTCTTTATCATTTTCTTACTAATGCATAATAGCTTCTTTCAGTATAGAACAACTTTCTCTTTACTTAATTTCTTTCTAGTTTTATCAGTGGTTAGAAGTTGAATTCAGTAGTGTAGAGTAGTTTATTTCATTTACTGTTTCACTAGTTTTTAAGTTTCCAAATAGATTGATCAATACCATTACTATTCTTGCCATTTTATTACTAGTTTAGTGACTCATGGTGTCGATGAATATTTCTAAAAATCCCTTCAAGTTGATAACTCATCTCAAACTAAGTGGTTGAATACTTCATTCATGCAATGAGTGTTTTCTGCATTTTTTCATTTATCTTCTTTTAGAATAATGAAGTACAGAATTCCTCAAAATGTCATTCCAAGTAGGTTTTTCTTCCAAAATTGAGAGGCAGAGTAACTAAGTATTTCATTTAGTTTTGTTGCAATTTCACTTTCAGTTTTTCATTAAGTTTTGTTTCTGCAATAGGCTAAATAGTAGTTGTAATCTCACTTTCAGTTTTAGTATTTCATTTCAGTTTTGTTTCCATAATAGATAGTTGCAATTTAACTTTTAGTTTTAGTATTTCGTTTAGTCTTGTTTCTATAATTGATTAGACAGTAATTGCAATTTCACTTTTAAGTTCTTTTAGTTCATGATTTGGAAACAATGATAAGAGCAGAAATAGAAACTCTGTTTTCATTTCTTAATTAAACTTTACTTCCAAATCTTGCTTAAAGTGCTTTTAGTCCTCTTTTCATTTCTTTAGATTCTTAGCAAAATTAGATTTAAGATTTTGTTAAGTACATTGAAAATCATTAAGGATTAAAAGATCAAAAACCCCCAAAACAACATAAAACTCAAAAACATTGAAGTAAAAAGGGTCATCTAGCACATATAGTGCACTACACTTCATCAGTTTACGATGCTCGAATTGATAATTTATGTAGAGAAATTTAGGACACTAAATTGACCAAACAATGCTTTTAAGATACATGATTCCATTGCCACTAAATATAGGGAGAACATCCTGAGTTAGGTTAGGTAACTAATGATGCTCCCCTCATAACTAGATGTTGGTATTCACCTTTGATTTCTTTGTCTGTCATTCTCCCTTCTTTCATTATTAGGAATTTCTTCTCATTGTTCTTCATGATCTTCCATTAGAACTAGAACTAGTGCTTCTGATGTAGAACCTTGAGATTGAATTTCTTGAATATTCTAAAGAATATTCTTTATTCCCAATTTTTTGTCCTTGAATTTCAATAATTTCTTCTTGTTCAACTAAGACTTGCCAAGTTTGTTCAAGCTCGTCATGATTTCTTGCTATTGACAAAGCAGAATTATAATTGATTCAAAATGATTCTTTTATCATCAAGTCTTAAGCGGTACTTGGGGTTGTACCAAAATTTCATGAGTTATTCAATTGACTTGGTCTACAAAACCAATATTTCATTTTTAATATTCCTCAATATGGTTGCCAAAAATGATGATCTCTAAGACTATTCAAAGTCTTGGAGATAACATTATAAAGTAAATCCCCTCTTAATTTTTGAGATGTAGTACTCTTCTGTTGGAGTTATGATTGCACTCAGAGGGGGGTAGGGTTGAATCAGTCTAATGCTCAATTTAACAATTTAAAACAATTGCATCAATAATTGAAGATATAACAATAAATCCCCGCGATCGGGGTGAGAAGTTGGATATGATGAAGATGTAGTCCTACCAAAATTATATATATATATATAGAGAGAGAGAGAGAGAGAGATAACAATGCATCAATAAAAACATTTATCACATCAAAAAATGTAAACACCAAATATACATGGAAACCCTTGCAGCAGAAAATCACAAATCTTCTTATCTTCAATATTTGATTACATCAATTTGTAGGCTCCAAATTGTTAGAGGCACCAAACTCTAAAATCAATTTCTTGGAACCAACATGTTAGAAGCACCAACTCCCAAAGATATGCAAGTACCAACTTGTTGTAAGCCTCAACTTGATGTAGGCACCAACCTGATGTAGGCTTTGACTTGATGAGGCACCAACCTCTATTGTAAGCTCCAAGTTGATGAAGCACCAACCTCTGTTGTAGGATCCAACTTGATGAGGCACCAACCTCTAATGAGGGAACCCACCTCCTTCACCAGAACATAGTGGACTAATTTTCACAATTTTTCAAATTGGATCCACAAACTCGAAACACAATAAATACCCCTTACAAATTGGATCATATCAATGAAACCTCAATGTATTCTTCAATCATGAATAGTAGCATCTTCTTCATTTATCATTTTGATCACCAAGACTAAAAATATACATAAGCCCTAAAACATTTTGACAACTATAAAAGAAATATAGCCTCTTGCTTTTAAAAAAATTATCTTCATGACTTTTTCGTGTTTCCCTTTCAGATCACAAAAAAAATATTTCCATTTTCCCTTTTTCAAAAATCAATTTGGGGCCTCGAAATAACCCATAAGACATTATAAAAATTAACAGTTTGACAAAATGCACCTTTTTGATCCACAGTCTACAGAATGCACCTCTCTTATGCCCAATCAACATAAAGCACCTTTTCAGTGCACTTAACCGTCCCCCTTTCAGATCACAAAAAAAATATTTCCATTTTCCCTTTTTCAAAAATCAATTTGGGGCCTCGAAATAACCCATAAGACATTATAAAAATTAACAGTTTGACAAAATGCACCTTTTTGATCCACGGTCTACAGAATGCACCTCTCTGATGCCCAATCAACAGAAAGCACCTTTTCAGTGCACTTAACCACGCTACCAAAATTATTTTTTTTCATATAATTGTATTCAAACTTGTGACCACCACTACGCTAGCACCATCGCCACTACCTATGCTACTATATGTTGCTCAATATGTTATGGTCAGATAAACATATTGGAGTGAAATCTGATCTCAAACCATAATAAAACCACAAGTGTAGGAGTTGAACCTAAGGCCATCCTTAGAGTGAACAAGCTCGACACCACTTATGCCATCGTGTCTCGCAATCAAACCCTAGGCACAAATGGTTTATCAATTCGTTGGGTCATAGACAAACATATTAAACAACCCTTGACCAAATTCAAACTCACAACCAAACATACCACAAACACTCCAAAGCTTTGTGTTAGCCATAATGTAGGCATGACATCTTGAGGATCTTTGAGCATTTGTTTGGTTGTCGTCAAACAAATGCTCAAAGATCCTCAAGATGTCATGCCTCCTTTGACACCAATTATAAACTTGTCATCCAACAAATGCTTAGGTTGTCATATCTCCTTTGACATTAATGGCAACAAACTATCCAACAATCTCCCCCTTTGTCACTGATGGCAACACCATCAGACATTAATGGTCATTAATGGACAAGAGCACAACTCACATTTTTTTTTAATAAGTCAAACATAAACTCATTTTAAAAAATAGAGGGTTTATAAGTACAATCATATTTGATCTCATGGGCATGAGGTCAAATTGTAATGGAGTGTAGTACATGATTTTATGTATGGATTAAGTGTAAATGCTACTAAAAAGCACATGACCTCAATGAAGGTAGTTGTAACAATGACCACAAGACACACTAACTTTCTTACATATATTATTGAGACTAAAATTACTTTTTGGCTTTGGAGTAGGACCAAAAATAGAGGGTTCATCTTCCTCAAGGACAAGGAAATGAGTCAATGCCCAACACCTAAAAGCATCTAAAGATGGAAATTTGTCCCATTACAAACCACCAATGAATCATTTTAAGTGACATAGTTTTCGTGTGATGACAACGATAAGTCAACCCTCATTTATAGATAAAAACAAATAACTATTATCTTCACTATTGATTAACGACGTTGTCTACCGACGCCACAAAATAGACCGAACGACAGTTTTCTTGCCAAAATCCGGTGAAATTTTTTTCAAAAAATCAAAATGCTAGAGAGTTTGAATCATTTTTTTGATAGTGGAAATGGATTCAACACCATCAAAAACCCCTAGAGTATTCAAAATCCTGAAGTTTGACAACTATAATCCAGATTTTCAAAAATTTTATAATGTTGCCCAAATTTCCATTTTTTATAAAGTTAATTTATAGATTTTTAAACTACAACTTAATTAACAACTATAATATAATATTTTTATTAAACTACTAAATAAATACATATTTTAATATTCCAATTTAATTCTAAAATCTCTAACATGACATATTGTCATGATCAAGACCTTTTAAGAAAAGATCTCTTATACTCCCCTATAAAAACATATTGATCTTATGGGATATATTCACGATCACACTAGGTAAGCAATGTTGAATTAGTGAAGCATTTTAATATTCATGATCATACTCGGAAAACAACGTTGAATTAGTTTTTGGCATGGCCTTTAGGTAGAAATATATTTTTTGTTGTTGGAATTTTACAAAATTATAAATGTGTAGTCTTTTAACGTTAGAAATCAAAAATTATATTTTAACATGAGAAATGGATTAAATTTGATATCATCCCAACAAAATTAGAGCATCCCGATTACCTGAATTTTTTTTTAATTCCAACCAGATTTCACCCCAAAAAAAACAACAACAAAATAACTTTCCCCGGTTTAAATAGTTTAATTGACTATTTAGACTACGCGTTTACATGACAAAGTGTTTTTACACTAAATTTCAATCTCAACCTGCCTTGCGATCTCCTCACTTGACAATGCTTTCCGTATGGAAGAAGAAATGTTATCTTCTTCAGCATTGTTTACACTTCCAATGCCATTGCAGACACGCGCATGAAAACGTTCTGTCAGGATAACAGGCTTACAGAGGCAGTGGAGACCTTCAAGCATGTGCTTGTCAGGATAACAGGCTTACAGAGGCAGTGGAGACCTTCAAGCATGTGCTTACAGATAAATCTGAATCCATCCCAGTCTCATCACCTCCAATCTTTTGTTAAGTAGTCTAGTCTGGCGGAATCGGCATGAATCAGCGTTCTGTAGTTACAGACTTATGGTTGATGCAGACATTCTTCCAGATCACACAACTTTGAACATTCTCATAAACTGTCACGGTCAAACAGGTAGACTGGATTATGCATTCAAAGTGTTTGAAGGAATGGAAGCACATGGCTATGTTCCAGATGTTGTAACCTTCAATACCCTCGTCAAAGGGCTTTGCAGGAATGGCAGACTGGAGGACGCTGTCAGACTTTTCAATCAAATGGTGAGCAAACAGCATGCTTCTGATATTCTTACATATAATCCCCTAATATATGGTTTCTGCAAGACGGGGAAATTCTCCGAGGCGTTTGGGTTGCTAGCCATTATGCTGCAAAAGAGCCATGAACCTGAAACAATCTCGTTTAACATTCTCATTGATGGAGTATGCAAAGAAGGTAGGTTCGAAGAGGCCAAGAAACTTCTGTACCATATGTTAAGAGAAGGGCATAACCCCGTTGTTAACACATTTAACACTGTGATTCATGGCCTTTGCAAAGCAGGCGGTCTAGACGAAGCTAGGAAGCTCTTCAATGAAATGGCCAACGAAAACATATGCCTTAATGTGGTTACATACAATATACTTATTTATGGTTTATGTAATATACTTATTTATGGTTTATGTAAGAAAGGCAAGTTGGAAGAGGCTAGGAATATCTTCTATGAAATGCCCACCAACAACATATACCCTGATGTTGTTACATACACCATGCTTATTGGTGGTATGCCTTAATGTGGTTACATACAATATACTTATTTATGGTTTATGCAATATACTTATTTATGGTTTATGTAAGAAAGGCAAGTTGGAAGAGGCTAGGAATATCTTCTATGAAATGCCCACCAACAACATATACCCTAATGTCCCTGATGTTGTTACATACACCATGCATATACCCTAATGTTGTTACATACACCATGCTTATTGGTGGTTTTTGTAAGGAAAAGCAGTGGCAGAATGCCACCGAAATGCTTCGTGAGATGATACACAAGGGGTATAATCCACATGTTATCACATACAATGCTCTTATTGATTGTCTCTTCAAACAAGGGAAGGTTCAAGAACCTATCCGGTTTCTAGATGATATGGTGCAAATCGGTCATCAGCGCGATGAATTCACTTCTAATGCATTAACTTCTGGGTTTTGCAAGGTGGGTAATGTGGATAAAGCCATGGAGCTCCTTCAAAAGATGTTAGAGAAAGGTTGCAGGCCTGGCCTAGTTAGCTATAATACGTTAATAAACGGTCTATATAAGCATCACAGTTGTGTTGTAGGGGAGCCCTTTTGGTGGATCCCACTCCCACTTCGCGCACTGGCCAAGGTGACTCGGGAGCGGGTCAAGAGCGCGCTCCCGAAAATGGAGCAATTTTGGGAGCATGCTCAATTTTTTTTAAAGAAACAAATAATTTTTTAGTGGGGCAGCTTAATGATCAAGTCTAGGCCCTAGTATTGATATGCTATTCATGGTCATGTTTAAGAATCTACCATGAAATGACTCAGGATGTTTGAGAGTGGTTCCAACCTCATTAGATTTCATATGAAAAAATAGAATTTTAGATTTTATTCAAAATCCAGCAGACTTATCAGTTTTTTAGGATTTCAGGATTGGGGGATTGCAATGTTTCCATTGAATTTTGTCAGGTATTAGAGTATGGAACTCATATTTAATCAAGAGCACCAATCCCTCTATGTACATTGATGTTAGTGACATTGGTTGTCCAACTCCTGTATCATGACCCTCCTAAAAATGTACTCATCACTCAAACAAAATCTTGACTTGACATGCTATGCTTTTTCTATCCTATGTTAATGCTTAGAGGGTGATATTAATGACAAAGATCCCTGTGGATATTAATGCATAGAGGGTGATATTAATGACAAAGATCCTAATTTTCCAACAAGACTAAAAAATTATTTTTGGTCATATAATTGAATTCGAACCCGTGACCACCACTACGCTAGCACCACCGCCACTACCTATGCTACTATATGTTGCTCAATATGTTATGGTCAGATAAACATATTGGAGTGAAATCTAATCTCAAACCATAATAAAACCACAAGTGTAGGAGTTGAACCTAAGGCCATCCTTAGAGTGAACAAGCTCGACACCACTTATGCCATCGTGTCTCGCAATCAAACCCTAGGCACAAATGGTTTATCAATTTATTGGGTCGTAGACAAACATATTAAACAACCCTTGACCAAATTCAAACTCACAACCAAACATACCACAAGCACTCCAAAGCTTTGTGTTAGCCATAATGTATGCCATACATGTTCATTGAAAAAACACATTGTTACCGCTCCATGCACCCATGTATTTATACATGAGCTGCCAAACTGTCACACCCTTTAGGGATTGGAGCCAACACAATGTAGCTATTCCATATGACCAAAAACTTGTTCAAGTTAGCCTCGAGGGCTAAGGGCTAGACCCTTTTCTCCATATGATTGTGTGTTGAATCTGAGGTCTTAATCGTCCATAGATAAACAAATGTTGATGTAAGCATGATGTCATCATGCCACATAGGACCCTCTAAGTGGTGTCATGTGTCACCCAAATATGGCCCACTTGGCCACCCAAACGTGTTGAATCAATAAGCCACATGGCACCCCCTTCACACTTCCATATCATCATCCACATCTCAGTCCATGTCATCATCCACTTGCACTTTTGTGCCATTCTCATGCTACCACCTAGCACCAATCCTATGTTACTTCCTGGCACCAATCCTATGCGACTGCATCTATGTCAAAGTGTCCACGTCATCATCCACCTGCATTGGAAGGTCCACCTAGCACTTGCCACGTTGGAGGGGTTATGCTAACCATGTGTCAATTTTTTATCGGTCGGAGAGGTTCTATGTGGTAGAGGTCGAAAGGCATGGGGGAGGCATGACCTTCATTAAATACCATGCAGGTTTGTGTTCTATCCATCACAAGTCAACCACAAGATTCACACTAGAGTTGCGTAGTGGTTAAAATGTTATACAATACACATATTCACGAACTAACAACCACTAATTTCCCATAGGAACATAGATTTTCCCTAGAGTTGTATGAAGTTTAACAATTTTGGGGTTTGGTCCCTTTTCTCCATTTTAGATTTTCAAACTGGTTTTTCTCCTCATTCTAGAGGAGATGGACCAAGTGTAGTATACCATCATAAGGTTCTCAAAGAGGGTTACTCCACCAAACCATCTACATACTTGTTTGATCAACATGGCTCCAACAAACACTCTTAAAAAAAGGGATATCATACCTCCTATGGCACTGGTTGTCGTCAAACAAATGTTCAAAGATGCTCAAGATGTCATGCCTCCTTTGACACCAATTATAAACTTGTCATCCAACAAATGCTTAGGTTGTCATATCTCCTTTGACATCAATGGCAACAAACTATCCAACAATCTCCCCCTTTGTCACTGATGGCAACACCATCAGACATTGATGGTCATTAATGGACAAGAGCACAACTCGCATTTTTTTTTAATAAGTCAAACATAAACTCATTTTAAAAAATAAAGGGTTTATAAGTACAGTCATATTTGATCTCATGGGCATGAGGTCAAATTGTAATGGAGTGTAGTACATGATTTTATGTATGGATTAAGTGTAAATGCTACTAAAAAGCACATGACCTCAATGAAGGTAGCTATAACAATGACCACAAGACACACTTACTTTCTTACATATTATTGAGACTAAAATTACTTTTTGGTTTTGGAGTAGGACCAAAAATAGAGGGTTCATCTTCCTCAAGGACAAGGAAATAAGTCAATGCCCAACACCTAAAAGCATCTAAAGATGGAAATTTGTCCCATTACAAACCACCAATGAATCATTTTAAGTGACATAGTTTTCGTGTGATGACAACGATAAGTCAACCCTCATTTATAGATAAAAACAAATAACTATTATCTTCACTATTGATTAACGACGTTGTCTACCGACGCCACAAAATAGATCGAACGACAGTTTTCTTGCCAAAATCCAGTGAAAAAAATTTCAAAAAATCAAAATGCTAGAGAGTTTGAATCATTTTTTTGATAGTGGAAATGGATTCAACACCATCAAAAACCCCTAGAGTACTCAAAATCCTGAAGTTTGACAACTATAATCCAGATTTTCAAAAATTTTATAATGTTGCCCAAATTTCCATTTTTTGTAAAGTTAATTTATAGATTTTTAAACTACAACTTAATTAACCACTATAATATAATATTTTTATTAAAATACTAAATAAATACATATTTTAATATTCCAATTTAATTCTAAAATCTCTAACATGACATATTGTCATGATCAAGACCTTTTAAGAAAAGATCTCTTATACTCCCCTATAAAAACATATTGATCTTATTGGATATATTCACGATCACACTAGGTAAGCAATGTTGAATTAGTGAAGCATTTTAATATTCATGATCATACTCGGAAAACAATGTTGAAATAGTTTTTGGCATGGCCTTTAGGTTGAAATATATTTTTGTTGTTGGAATTTTACAAAATTATAAATTTGTAGTCTTTTAATGTTAGAAATCAAAAATTATATTTTAACATGAGAAATGGATTAAATTTAATATCATCCCAACAAAATTAGAGCATCCCGATAACCTGAATTTTTTTTTAATTCCAACCAGATTTCACCCCAAAAAAACAACAACAAAATAACTTTCCCCGGTTTAAATAGTTTAATTGACTATTTAGACTACGCGTTTACATGACAAAGTGTTTTTACACTAAATTTCAATCTCAACCTGCCTTGCGATCTCCTCACCTGACAATGCTTTCCGTGTGGAAGAAGAAATGTTATCTTCTTCAGCATTGCTTACACTTCCAATGCCATTGCAGACACGCGCATTAAAACGTTCTGTCAGGATAACAGGCTTACAGAGGCAGTGGAGACCTTCAATCATGTGCTTGTCAGGATAACAGGCTTACAGAGGCAGTGGAGACCTTCAAGCATGTGCTTACAGATAAATCTGAATCCATCCCAGTCTCATCGCCTGCAATCTTTTGTTAAGTAGTCTAGTCTGGCGGAATGCCGAGTAGTCTAGTCTGGCGGAATCGGCATGAATCAGCGTTCTGTAGTTACAGACTTATGGTTGATGCAGACATTCTTCCAGACCACACAACTTTGAACATTCTCATCAACTGTCACGGTCAAACAGGTAGACTGGATTATGCATTCAAAGTGTTTGAAGGAATGGAAGCGCATGGCTATGTTCCAGATGTTGTAACCTTCAATACCCTCGTCAAAGGGCTTTGCAGGAATGGCAGACTGGAGGACGCTGTCAGACTTTTCAATCAAATGGTGAGCAAACAGCATGCTTCTGATATTCTTACATATAATCCCCTAATATATGGTTTCTGCAAGACGGGGAAATTCTCCGAGGCGTTTGGGTTGCTAGCCATTATGCTGCAAAAGAGCCATGAACCTGAAACAATCTCGTTTAACATTCTCATTGATGGAGTATGCAAAGAAGGTAAGTTCGAAGAGGCCAAGAAACTTCTGTACCATATGTTAAGAGAAGGGCATAACCCCGTTGTTAACACATTTAATACTGTGATTCATGGCCTTTGCAAAGCAGGCGGTCTAGACGAAGCTAGGAAGCTCTTCAATGAAATGGCCAACGAAAACATATGCCTTAATGTGGTTACATATGGTTTATGCAATATACTTATTTATGGTTTGTGTAAGAAAGGCAAGTTGGAGGAGGCTAGGAATATCTTCTATGAAATGCCCACCAACAACATATACCCTGATGTTGTTACATACACCATGCTTATTGGTGGTTTTTGTAAGGAAGAGCAGTGGCAGAATGCCACCGAAATGCTTCATGAGATGATACAGAAGGGGTATAATCCACATGTTATCACATACAATGCTCTTATTGATTGTCTCCGCAAACAACAAACAGGGGAAGGTTCAAGAACCTATCCGGTTTCTAGATGATATGGTGTAAATCGGTCATCAGCCCGATGAATTCACTTCTAATGCATTAACTTCTGGGTTTTGCAAGGTGGGTAATGTGGATAAAGCCATGGAGCTCCTTCAAAAGATGTTAGAGAAAAGTTGCAGGTCTGGCCTAGTTAGCTATAATACGTTAATAAACGGTCTTTATAAGCATCACAGTTGTGTTGCAGGGGAGCCCCTTCGGTGGATCCCGCTCCCACTCCGTGTTCTGGGTGGGAGTGATTCGGAAGCTGGTCAAGAGCGCGTTCCCGAAATCGCTCCCGAAAAGGGAGCAATTTTGGGAGCATGCTCAATTTTTTTTAAAGAAACAAATAAT
Organism: Pinus taeda; assembly: GCA_000404065.3. Taxonomy (NCBI): domain Eukaryota; kingdom Viridiplantae; phylum Streptophyta; class Pinopsida; order Pinales; family Pinaceae; genus Pinus; species Pinus taeda. Next base: position 11,979 of record APFE030868881.1, on the reverse strand, counting down.
TTTTTAGTGGGGCAGCTTAATGATCAAGTCTAGGCCCTAGTATTGATATGCTATTTATGGTCATGTTTAAGAATCTACCATGAAATGACTCAGGATGTTTGAGAGTGATTCCAGCTTCATTAAATTTCATATGAAAAAAGTAGAATTTTAGATTTTATTCAAAATCCAGCAGACTTATCAGTTTTTTAGGATTTCAGGATTGGGGGATTACAATGTTTCCATTGAATTTTGTCATGTATTAGGGTATGGAACTCGTATTTAATCAAGAGCACCAATCCCTCTATGTACATTGATGCTAGTGACATTGGTTCTCGAACTCCTCTATCATGACCCTCCTAAAAATGTACTCATCACTCAAACAAAATCTTGACTTGACATGCTATACTTTTTCTATCTTATGTTAATGCTTAGAGGGTGATATTAATGACAAAGATCCCTGTGGATATTAATGCATAGAGGGTGATATTAATGACAAAGATCCTAATTTTCCAACAAGACTAAAAAATTAGACATTTCTCATGGTGGCAAGAGGCCCAAGCATAAGAAATAGATAATAGATTTACTTCTCTTTTGTAGTTTCTAGTAGCTTTTATAACTATTGACTATTTCATATTTATTATGATATTTTTTAAAACAATATATGACAATTTAAGTTTGAAGTTTGCAATTATAACTCATTAGTAATGAATTATAAATATGATGCTTCATGAAAGTTGAAAGTTGTTTCATTTCATTTCATGTTACATATTATTTGTTGTAATGGTTACACTTAGTTTACAAAGTACAACTTTGGTGATCAATGATGATAAATGTTATATATTGAATTTTGAAAGCTTAAAACTTTAAGATTGATGAATCATGAGACTCAATATATTGTATGTTACTATGTTACTCACTTGTGGACGTGGTTGATGAATATTATAACTTCTAGATGATTGTTGTTATATGGTTTAATCTATGTTTTCTATATCTAATTCATTATTCTACATGTTTTTGTTGACATATATGTATCAAAATATAAAAAATATAAAAGATATATATATTATATAAAAAACGCTCCCTGCTTTCGCTCCCGCTCCCAAATAACACTGCACAAGCCATTTCACATTGGGCTATTGCCACTGTTACTACACCTGCTCATGCATTTCCTTCATATGCTCAGTGAATGTGATGGCCTCCCACCGATTATAAAATAACTCTGGTTGATAAGACCCGCGTCCTGGATGAACTTTATGGTTGACTTAAATGCTTTGTACGCCTTCTTGGTATTCGTTTTAGGGTTTCAACTGGCCCTACCGGTTGTCGACCTCCACATGCCGGTTCTCTTTGCATGCACCTTACCTTTTGTCAACTCTAATCGTTTCATTTGTCATTTTCACTCCTCCTGCGCCGAAAATGCTTGCTCTGCAACTGTGTGGGGAACTCCTATTCTTCGTGGTTCTGGTTTCGAACACCTGTTTGTATGGATGTCTCTGGTTCTTTACTGTTATGGAGGTAAGGTTTGGTGGCCTGTGAGAGCACCCTCTGCTCGGCCCGATAACAATTTTGTTTTACTGCGTTTTTAACTGATTTTTCTGTATGCAAATGCGATTTTCATTCGTTTGGTTAATGGATTTGCTTCGTGACAGGTCCTCCTCCAAGTTTCCGCGCTTCACCTCGTGACTCAGGTAAACAATGGTTCCCTGTTGGATTGTTTTAGACCTTCTCCCTCCGACTCTAACGCGCCTGTTACTGGTCTTTCAGGTTTTAGTCATTCCGGTGGTCTTCTATTTGGTTCCCATAGCTCAGGTAAGGTTCTTGCTCCAACCCTATTCTGGTTTTTTATTTCAAATGGTTATTCACGTTTGCACAGATGCTAACCTACTCTCGTTTCGTTGCAGGTGGTTCCAGGTAGCTGGGTCTGTGGCTCGACGTGCTCCTCGCGTCTTGGCAAGCTTTCGAGCTCCTTCTTCACGGGTAGTGTCTCTCCATGTAGTCGACTGTAGCTTATTATAGTTTTTAAGTCTGGTGTTGTCTGTAGTCCGTCTTCTGAACGGCAAAAAAAATGTCTCCGTTATCTGTGTAACCCCCTTCGTTTTATTGTTGGTCTCAGCTCTTGACTCTGTAATTTTGTCACTTAGCTTTTGTTTAAACCCTTGATGGGTATTCAATGGCTTCATGCCTTCACACTGTATGGCACTGTCTGGTTGTTTGGTGAAAGGGTTACTCCTGGATTCGAACCCCTGTCCTGTAGTTGCTGTCGTGTGTTGATAGAAACCCTCGGTTATACGAAACCCCTGTTCGTTGCTTTGTTGGTGACTCTTGCTGTATTAATGTGGTTTTATGGTTGTAACAAATATTTGCGAAACTCTGTTTCGTGACTCGGTTCTTTTAATGAAAATTTTATTTGAGAGAAATGTGTATTTCCTGGACTGTATTTACTCTATTACAGTAGGCTAAATAAATAATTCAAATGCGTATTTGCTACATCCGATGTTTGCTCTGTTCTTGAATATGATATGAGGGTTTGTTTCTCGGGTTACCTGAAATTTACTTGTATGCCGAACTCTCGTTCGCTTCTGCTTGGAAATGGTAATTGTATGACTGTGCTGTGCGCTTTTGGTCACTCGCTCCGTCTAGGTTTCATCTGCATTCGCAGTTCCTCTTTCTTCTATGCCTATAGGTGGTAATTATGTGGCTATGCTCTCGGCTATTCTTGTTGATTCGCTGTTCTGTTACTCCGATACCAACTTGTCACATAGAAATTAGATTATGATGCATGAAATATTTAAATACACAGTGGTGATATAATTGAGAGATAGGATAATGCAAATGTTTTATTTAGAAATGACTGTATATCTTCTTTTCTTTTCTCTGTTTGAGGAATCCTTTACAATGTTTATCGTTTCTCTTTTAAAACCCCTGAAACACTACAGTTCTGTTCAGGTAGAACTACCCCAACAGATTGGGTAACTGTCTATCAGTTTCTAACTGCCCCTAACTAATATAATTTGTAAAGAGACTAGTTAACTAATAAAAGGAACTAATTAACTGACAACCTATTTCGCTGTTGATAATTTCTATTTGAAAAGAAACAATTTATGACTCCAATCGACCTGGTCCTAATGTCTTATGACAAAATAAAACAAATAAAATAACGTAAAATAACTGACAAGCCTACACCTGTCCAGCTATGTATGTATGATTGCCTCTTCGTGAGACTGTCAACCAACTTCTGTCTCCTCGGAGCTGGATGCTCCTGCATCAGGCTCCCAGGGTAGCAAAAAGTCATGGCTCTGTTCCATGAGGTCGTCGACAGAATAGCCTGCTTTCTGTATTTGCGTCGCGTTAAGCCACGAACTGTCCTCTATTGGACGGTTCTTCCATTTTACCAAATACCGGAAATACTCCTTCCTGCGTGTGCGCTTAGCTACTTGTGTGTCTAGAATCCCTTCGATCTCAACGGGTGGTGCCATCGGCATCTGTCTCGTCCACGAATCTCCTTCACATTTG
>APFE030868880.1:135974-167169 GCA_000404065.3 Pinus taeda | reverse complement strand
GAAAGGAGGTCTTTTCATTTGTATCATCCAAGAATTTTTCATTTATGTAATGTAAAGGAGGTTTCCCCCTCGAAGAGGCTGAATTCTAAGGCTTTGATCTATCTTTTCTATCTTTTCTTGAGCTGATTTCATAATAGTTAACCTTTAGAAGCATACACCTACGACTTGATTAAAGGAAAATGCCTCTCAGACAACAATATTTTTAAAGCATTGAAAACAATGCAATGGACTCTCTTAACACAATGCAGTGGACTACTTCTCGGACTGGTGTCTAGCTCGGTTTGGTGGGATCTCTCATATAACTCGGATTGAGGAGAAGATACCTTAGATTGTGTGAAATAGTTTTGTGTATGGTAAAAGCATTGTGACACAGATTGAATGTGCCTAAAAATCAAGTGATCGGACAATGGAATCATTTAGATAGTGGATTGAGAATGAGACGACGCCTTGGATAGAAGCGGACAATGGCTTGGATAGTAGCATTGACTATAAACTAAGACTATAGCAATGATGTCTATGGTGTAGTATTGATAAAAGAAGTGGAGGTGGTGCTCCTAAACTCAAGGTTGGTGCCTTGGATAAGATAGGGTCGAAACCTTAGAGGTCAAAGCCTCACTGAAGTCCAAGTTGGTGCATGGAAATAGGTTGGAGCCTGGGGGATTGAAGATCGATGTCTTCATCTAGGTTTGGAGCCCTATATACATTGTACTTGCTTTACTGTGAAAAATAAAGTAATAAAAGCATTTATTCTTATTGTTCATTTTGTGTTCTAAATATAAATGATCTAACTAGTAAAAGTAACAATTGAAAAGAAATATTGATTCACCCCCCTCTTAGTATTTCCAACAGAAATAAGGTTCCTTAACATCATATGTATTTATATCAACAAAAGACCAACATCGTTATAGGAATATATTGAAATTGTTTTTCCCACAAGTGATCCTTATGTTGATAAGTAAATGTACATGTTAGAATTCATTTTTCTAATGGTCGCTCTTTAATATCATATTAAGAAAATGGACCTCATAATCAACCCTATAAGAGAAAGGTTGGTTAAGGTACCAATATTAGAAACTTTGAAAGGTAATCACACAAATATATTTTTATGAATTTCCCCAATATCACATTGTGCCTCACTTTGATATGATTAAGGGATATTCCTTTCATGTCATTTAAATGCACACCAAAGTAAATTTCCTAACATGTACATAGTTTTCTAAGTACAATTTGAGTTGGGCAATAACTTTCCAAGTAAAACACTAGTCTTAAATAATATAGATTGTTGTTCTAAGGTGGATTGCTAACATTGTCTCTAAAATAATGGAACCTAATGATTAGGCCTAATAAATTATCTGGGAGATGTAATCTCCCAACCAATCAATCCAACAAAAATCTTCCAATCTAATCAAAGCCAAGTGGAGACACCCACAATGCAGCATGAAGTAAAATAAATATCATAAAATAAAATATTGCATGGAAAATTCCAAACCACTACACAATATTTGTTGTTAAGGCACCCACAACACAACATGAAGTAAAATAAATGTCATAAAATTAAACATAGGATAGAAAATGACAAACCACTCCAACAAATTGTTGTTAAATATCATCTGTACTTACTGTAGCAAGACAAATGCAAAATAGAGGCTAGATACAAGGTCAAGATCTACAAGGGTTGTGTTTTATTTTACATTGCATTTGAAAATTGAAAAGGAAAAGAAAATAAAAAATTCATTTTCTTCATGCATTAGGGATTTGAATTGAATTTGAATAGTACATTTAAAGATATTAATTCAGAATTTATTGTTTGTTGCATCATTGTTTGTAGTGTCTTCCCGAGTCTCTGGTCTATTCAAGGTCTTTGTAATGCCAACATCTCGTCTCTTTAAATTTGAGTGTGATTGCCTTTTGATGAGAGTTTGCTTGTTTTTGTTTCTTCTAGTCAATTAGGGTTTTTGATCACTTGGCTTGATTGTTGATTTGATAAAATACTTTCATATTACAATTTCAGTCTGTGTGAATTCTTTTGATTCAATAATATAGTCACATTTCATTTTTCATGGTATTTGAAAATTGAAAAGGAAAAGAGAAGAAAATTTTCATTTTCTTCATGCATTAGGGATTTGAATTGAATTGCAATGGTACATTTGAAGATCTTAATTAGGAAATTCTTGTTTTCTACCTCTACCATTATGCGGGGGGGGGGGGGCGCATTGTATTTATCTCAAGCATAGTTTTTCCATGTTTCAAGGTTGTGTAAAAATGAAACCACTCTCAAGCATAGTTTTTCCTCTGTTTCAAGCTTGTGTAAAAATGAAACCACTCTCAAGCATAATTTTTCCTTTGTTTCATGCTTGTATAAAACTGAAAACCTATTCTTGTGATTTCCATTTTGTATCAACCTGTTTCTATAAAATGAACCTTGGTTTTATTATTCCATCATCACCATTTTCTTGGTCAATCATTCTCTCTCACTTGGTGTTTTTACCCTTTCATGACTAGAACCAATTGCTACTCTTATACCATTAGTTCCTCTAGGAGGAGTCCTATTTAAGCTCTTTTTAGACTCCCAAAACATGAAAATATTTCCTAGCACTTTCCTTTTTGAACTCATTAAAGTAAATGAAAAGATTTCTATGAAATATAAGTTTAACTCTTTTCCGGAACGGATATACTATTTATGAAAAATGAATAATTTAGTTGAGCATGGATAAAAGGTACTCCTTGTTATTGTCTTACGCCTTTTCGGGCCCAAGGGATAAATATATGAAAAGGAACATCTTGGAGTTTTCTTTTTCACCTATTTTTCAAACTCTCTAAACATGAAAAAGAAGTTGATTTATGCCTTTACTGGGTTCGTAAAACTATTAAATAGAGTTGGAAGCCTCAAGCATGACGAAACCTAACAACTCCTTCTTAGGGTTCGTTAAAAATACTAAGAAGGATTCATATGAAGGATGAACTTATAAATAAATCATATGTTATCCTCCTGAAGCTTGTCAAAAATAAAGAGGTACTGGATAGAAATGGTTGGGAAATTGGGAAAATAGGGAATAAAACCTATTAATGGAATCGAGTCACTCTTCAACATGATACTCTTTCACTTCATCTCCATGATTTCTTTGGGTTGGGGAATATGTTTTCCTATCTGTTGATCACACCCTATTGAAAGCCTTCATGATGGGTCTTTGAATCAATCCTGCTAACTCCGTGTTAATGTCATTGATATGTTCAAGAGAAATTCCACCCTCAATTGAAATTTGCTACAATACCCTTAAACCTTACTTCATGTCTATTGCTCCTGGACCAACTCTGCATCATCACATTCTATCTCAAATCTTGATGCTTGTTTCTATCATTGACTGGGGATACATTAAGGCCCTCCTATGATGGGTGACTTCCTGTCGACATCAACACATTATCCAGGAATTCGACTTAGAAACTCCCTTCAGTTCCTTGGAGATTGCATACCTCAATGGTAAGTTTCCTTTCTTTCAGCGATAGGCTCTCATCATTGGCATTTGACTGGAAGATTCTATGTGGCATTTGAATTCATCTCATTTATGCACATCACATAGATTATACTGTAGTACCTTGAAGGCCATTATCATTATCAATAGTTCCTCTTGCATCTCTTAATGTCTTACATCATTGGTTGGTAATTAGATGGTGTCTACCATGTTCGAATCCAACACATTTGTTCACATGGTTAGACTCGTACTATCAAGTTCTGAGGTAGAAGACCCAATATCTAGTTTCATCCATCCATGCTACAATTTTAAGATTCATACAAGATTACAAAGTATGATGGCTATGATCATTCAAAAATATATCCAAGCGTAGGTCCATAATCTGTAATCATCAGAGGTGATTTTGATTATTGTACATACACATGTAAATTGGATTCTATGCTGATTATGGGTATGCCTACCTCAGAAATGATATCATGATGATTATGTATTGCAACATATATTTGATGATCTCGACCAATCTATTCTTGATTTGAACTTGTCACATGGTAAAGAACTTCACTCCTCAGCCACTTCCTCTAACTTTGTACTTTAGGGGGCAATCTGTTACAAGTCATTTTGTCACATCCAATAAAATGGCCTTGAAACTAGATCAATCAACATCCATTGACACATTTCATTCATCCCCTGCAAAGCTAAGAGTATCCTCTCTTCAAAAATTCCAAGAATTCTGGGTTAAACAACTCAAACCCTAAATTTTAGCCCCATTACACTTAGCCTTCATGCAAACTGCATTGTTGTAAGATGTACGCAGAGAAATTTCATTGACTAGCGCATGTTTCCTTTGATGCAAGTACGATGGCCTCTAGAATTCAGTAAAAATAAAAAGTAATTTCGAAACATCTCTTTCTAGAAGCTTCCCAAGTGGTTTTAACCATTTACCGTTGGATTAAATCTTGAAATCCTACTCTTGAGGTCTTATCTCTTATCCCTACAACTTATCCTCCCTCTTATGTGGATATAAGTCCAACAATGATAAATCCAAAACCATCTCTTTTACCGTATTAATTCGTTGCCTCCCATAGTCGAGTTTGGGTTGGATTTTTGGAGACTCTATATTATGCCCTCATGTTGTTGCTATGTGCCTAAGGATCCATTTTACATCCATGCCTAGGAGTTGTTATTGAAGGATTGCTTTGTGGCAAAGGAAGGATAAGATAGTTGGGAGACATCTACAAGGTCAAGATTTGCAAGGGTTGTATCTTCTCCTACATTCATTAATATAGAAAGTGTTATAGCATTATTCAACACTCATGTAGACCTGACGCACTTATATGTCCTTAAGAAGTTCCTTTACCCATGCATACTTGAGTTTATCTTAAAAAATTATATTTCAAAATCCATACGCAACTCTACTCCCACAAAAATGTGTACATACATGGATCCCAAAACACTGTACCTGCGTATACATTTTAAAATTGAAAAAATAAATAAAAGCTATTTTTCGAGTGAGGTTTATGGTTTTTCTTGAGAGCCCACCTACAGGATCTCGTGTTCTAACTAAAAAAACTAATTTGAGGTGGTATATATACACCCCTTGGGTAGGCCTAATTCATAGAATAAGAGAGATATTGACATTATACTTGATTTCCCCCAGATCAAGTCTACTTTTCCCGTGCCTCTTACATTCCTAGTCTCTAGGAAACCCTAGTTTCATTTACAGATATGCCCAATATCCTTATCTAGCATCCCCTTGCATCTGTTAGAGAGGTTTTTTTCATGGCTCCATCTGGATGGATCCGAAGGAAAGCTTCGTCAATGCCTTTGGCCTAGATTAGGTTGTATCTATCCTATACTTATATTCATCAACAAAGAAACTCATGCCTTGTTCCCGATATATGTTGTCATATTATGAATGATAGTATAAATTTATATTTATGATGATCTAACATATTCTTATGAATGTAATTTGAATTATATATCCTATCTATGCTCCTGTGATTGATTTGCAGGTTTGCACATCTTGGAGGAAGCAAAGGGTTTGGACCCTATGGGAACATCTTCAAACGTAGGATGCTTGGGTATGTTCCTAACACCGATTTTAGTAATTCAAATGTTTGGGATGCTAGATTGAGTGTTCTTTGTTGATTGACCTATTGGAATTGATGTTAACAAGGTCATGGTCGTGGTCATGTTCATATTTTTAATATGCATGTGTGATGGATGTTTGGATCGATGTCCTATTGGTTGGCATTGATGTATTGATAATGAGATGGTTGTGTTGGCATTGATGTCAACTCTTGAGGTCATGCACTTATGTCAATCTCATGATGATGTAGCTTGATGGTAACATGTTGGTCATGGACTAGTTGGAATGTGTTGGCATGTGCATTAATGGACATTCATGATGATTGTGGATGGTGTTGCTACAGGTAGAGGATGTTGCTACATGTTGATCATACAGATCTGCATGTGATAGACATGGTTCATGGCACACTAGTTGAGTTGTCAATTAGGTATTCATGTTTATGCTTATGAGGATGAGTTGTTGTAGTGATGTGATTGCTTGATGATGGTGCTGCATAGGTGTTTGCAGGTCTGTCAGAATTTTTGCAACTTTTGGAGATGTTTGTTGGAGAGTGGAGAACTTGTTGGCACACTTGCCAACCTTGTTTGATGGCCCTTGTAGGTCAAATTGGAAGTGACACTTGGGAGGCATGCTTGATCTACTTGAAGATGTATCATATGCCATGTTAGAGGTTTGGAGGCTAGTATAGATGTTATAGAAGGTGATCCAACAAGTGGCAGAGGTTATGAGCTGAAGGCATGATGTTTTCCCTCATCTTTAGCCACATTCGCATGGAGACAAACCTATGGAAGCAGCTGGAAGAATCCAGTCGCCAGTAGAGAAACCTATGGAAGTGGTTATTAGTATCAGTCACATGAGGCAAATGTTATGCATGCGACTGAGGGATTTCACGACATTTTCTCTGGATTCCTTGCGTTTTCGAAAGGAAATTAGCTTGGAAATTCCTAGAGGCTTCCATAATTGTTTAAAAAAGTTAGAAATGGTTTGAAAAGGTCCTCTCATGATGTGAATGCATTTAGTGCACTAGTAGTGACCTTAGTGGATTTATTTGTTCCAATTTGTGCACCTTTGATCCTAGCCGCAAGCTCAATTTCACCCTACAAGTTTTATATACTTGATCTTGGAGTTGGTTGATGGTTGATTTAGTGTTGAGGATGTATGTATGTGAGTGAGAAGGTATCAGAGAAGGAGATTATGCTTTAGAGCTTGAGTAGAGACTAGATGTTTCATTCCATGAGTGTTAATGACTGAATAATGAGTAGATATGAAGCATGCTACATAATATATCATAATTGAAGTTTTTGGAGTAGAATTGTTTGGAGAGTTTTTTAGGTTGCTGGAGCACATGATGGTGATACTCTCACATTTGTTTTGTAGTAGATTCTATTACATTTGGTGCATAGCCTTGGTGTAGTATGTTTCTAATTTTAGCATGCAAAAATTATATTCTAATGTGAGGGTTTGATACATGTTGGTATCTATTTTATTGTGACCACAAATTTTCTATTGAAGAGCACATGTTTTTGTGGAGATTTTATATTTAATCATATGATGATGCTTTGCTGCTGAGAGCATGTATGTAGAGATGATTTCCTTTTGAGAATAGTGTCTTGGATCTAGTTTGAAAATAGATGAAAGGAGGTCCACATAGTGGTGAGAAGTAGTGACTTCATGGAGGTGGAACAATGATATCGAAGCTTCAACGAAAGGAATAAGTTTCTTATCCAATGGTAGTTTGATATTCCAACCAAAGTTGGGTGAGGATCGTTGATCGTGGTGGCCTTCAGTGTATGGTAGTCCATATATTCGTAGAGAACAAAGTCTTCTGAGCTTATCAGTAGTATCGAGTCTCCTAGCTGATCAGTGTTGGCATTTTGTATATGAGGTCGAGTCTCCATGTTTATGGGAGTGAGAAAGCTATGTAAAAGACCAATTGCTTGGCTAATAGAAATTAAGAGTAGAGCAGTAGCAACAAGGGTGGTTTTTATCCTAGAAGGGTTTCTACCAGAAATCTTGTGTCTCATGTGCGATGATGTGATTGTGTGCATTGTTTATTGTCTATATTGCTCACATGGTTTATGATTTAGTTGCTTATATTGTTTATAGTCATGTGATGATATGATATGTTGTTGCTTAATGGTGCATGATTCAGTAAATAAGTTTAAAGTGGTAAAAATTGATACATAGATCACATTGCTGATTCATCCCCCCCCCCTTTAGTAGTACTCAAAGGTTTCCAACAATTGGTATCAGAGTAGGGCTCTTGGTTGCAGCTTGATTGCTGGAGAGTAGATCTAGGGTTTGTTGGTGGAAATTGATTTTTTTTAGAATGGACAAGAACAAGAGGAATCAATTTCAGAAAAGGAATGGCCTTCAAAATAAGGAATCTTAGCCACAAGAAACTCATCTTCCTAGTGCAAGTGGTTCATCAAATAATGTGCAGAAATTAGAAGATCGAGAACCAAAGGTATTGTAGAAAAATGAATCCAAAGGTATAAATGATAATGATTTTCTTTTGAGTTACAATTTTGTGGATTCATATTTTGATCATGTTGCATTGCCTAGTGAAGATGAGGATAGTGTTAAGGTTCTTAGAGCTGATATTTCTAGACTAATAGTTGCATGCAAGGATAAAGAAAAATTATTGCAGATCTGTGATGATAAGGAGGCCAAGCTCAAGGAAGAGATTATGAGATTAAAAATTAAATTGGCATAAGCAAAAAATGTTGAGCAAGGTATGAGGAAGCAATATCAAGTGAATGTAGAAGAGGTTGAGAGATTAGAAGATGAAGTTGTTTCCTTGAGAAAACAATGAAAGATGGAGAAGAGCACGATAGCCTTGGATAATTTTCTTGAGATCCAAAGATCACCATTGGATAAATCCGATCTTGCATTTCAAAAGGGTGAGTCTATTTTACACACAGGCAAAAAATAACAACTAAGAACCCAAGAAAATTGTAGCAAACAACAATAGCAGCAAAAATAAGATCCAAGGAAACAAGATTCAGATCCAGCAGCCAATTAATAAACAAAATAACCAACAATAGAAAAGCAAGCAGAACTAGAAACTAATCAAGTAGCACAACCACCAATAGAGAAGAAAATCTAAAGGAGCACCGACATTCAAAATACCTTTTGTTCCTAGAGATGATCATGAAAGATTTGTAAAGTCTCAAAGGAATCAGAGTCCTTTTGTTCTTTTTGTGCATAATGTAGAATGTTACAATTGTCACAAGTTTGGGCATGTTGTAGAAAATTGCTGGAGCAAAACATATAGACCATACCAATAGAGATTCCAACAATATCAACAACTAAGGAGAATGGCCAACATGTATACTTGTGATTTTTATGGTTGTTTCTACTCATGTCACTTGTTTTTCCATAAGGTAATAGATTGCAGGTCTAACCAATGGAGGAGAAGCAAAACATATAGGCCACATTAGTAGAGATTCCAACAATAATAGCAACTAAGGAGAATGGCCAACATGTATACTTGTGATGTGTATGGTTATTTCTACTCATGTCACTTGCTTGGCCATAAGGCAATAGATTGCAGGTCTAACCAATGGAGGAAAAGCACATTTCATGCAAGGTTTAGATATGACATGAGCAAAACAAGAGTTGATCCTCTTAGCCATGTGGAGTGATATATTTTCCATAGATTTGGCCATATGGAAAGAGATTGTTTGTTTCCCCATTACTCAAGAAAAATCCGTCAAAAGTAGCAAAAACCAAGAGGATCTAGTACAAAGAAAGTGAAGCAAGGAAGGAAGCAAGTAAAGGAGGATAAGAAGCAGATCAAAGAGGAGAAGAAGTAGCCCAAGAATGTGTGGAAGAAGAAGGAGAGATAACTCTTCAACTAGTGAATATCATTCCCTCCTGTAGTCCATGATTATTCATGCATATTCATGAGAGGCGCATAACCTTGGGGGGGGGGAGTGTATGATTGTTGTTATAGTAGCATATGATGAGTTCTTTTCAGCCTCACACACACTTAGATCAATAGGATCAACTTGTCTATTGGAGGTATATTGAGCTCAGGGGGAGCTATGCAAGGTATTGAGATTCAAGATTTATCTTGTCTCTTTCATTCCTTTCTGTTCATTTGTTTTTAGCAGCTTTATATATCTTCCATGAGTAGAAAGAAGAGCATATTTTTCATCCATGTATATGCTTTTGGTTTCACTAAAAACTAGTTGAAAATATGTGCAACTATGCATAGATTGTCATATTACTCCATGATGTATAAAGATGACTTGTGGCATGGACCAACCATGTATGAGTTGTTGTATGATTATTACTACAACCATGTATTTGATATTTTTTCATCATTATGCATTGATTGAGAGTCCAGTCAATAGTTGTTGAGTCATTACGATGATAGGTTTGTTTTGGAGGAGTCTTATGGAGTCATATTACCGCCACATGTATGGACTAATGATCATGTAATAGTCATGATGTATTATGTTTTTGAGTCATTGGTCCATAGGATATGATCATAGCAACCATGTATTTCATTGAAAATCTATATATAATGCTCATGGAGCCATGTACTTATATTGCATGTATCATTGGGTCACTTAGCCACGAGTCACGAGGCCATGTTATGGTCATAAGATTTATGTAGGAGGTCTTATGTCAATACTAAAAAGATGTATTTATCATGTATCTGTAACATGAGTCATGGTCATGTGGAGTCTTGGTCGATATGGTGCCTCTATTTTTCAAAGGAAGCATTGTTTGCAGTGGAAGCAGTCATTTTAGCCCAAAAATTAGTATTTCTACAGGTTGGAGATGACATTTGTTCAGGGGGAGAATTATTTGTTCCTATTTACTTCAGCCACACTTTGTTGGCATTATTATCCGCTTGGAGGTGTTCATGCTATGTCTCATGCTATGTTATGACGCTGAGGTTCTTGGCCTCATGTGATGAGATATCATGATAGTTTCTGCTATGTAGTCATGGGGGAGATTGTGTGTAGTTGCCTCATATGATGTTTCCACATGGAGGAGTGTTGGATGATGCGTATGCATGTTGATGCTATACTTGATGCTTCTCATATTTTTTATTATGATGATGTTGCATATGTTGATTATGGTTGCCTTATGTTGTCATGATGCTAGTCATTTCTAGTAGTTGTTGGATGGTAAGTTGCTCTGAATTTTTATTGGATGTATTTGTTGCTTACTATTTCTGATATGTGGATTGATAGAGGATGATTATTGGAGGCATGGATGATTTTTGATGCATTATATTTCAGCCATGTAGAGATGTACTACTCCAATCTTTGTGCTTCAATTCTTTGTTCCTATTCATGTGGAGTTGATCCTTTTCCCTTGATGTCAAAGGGGGAGCTAATTAGGATGGATAGAGAGAAGTTTCAGTTTTGGAGAGTGTATGGAGATCAACCTCACATGTTGTTGAGGTTGACATCAATGCCAAAGGGGGAGTTTGTTGGCATTGTAGCATTGGCATTGATATCAACAGGGTCATGGTCATGGTCATACTTGTCATATGCATGTGTGATGGATGTATTGCTTTGTATCCTATTGTTTGGCATTGATGTATTGACCAGTGAGATGATTTTGGAATTGATGTCAACTCTTGAGGTCATGAACTTATGTAAACCTCATGATGATGTAGCTTGATGGTAGCATGTTGGTCATGGATGAATTGGAAGGTTTTGGAATGTGCATTGATGGACATGTCATGATGATTGTGGATGGTGCTACTACAGGTAGAGGATGCTCCTACATGTTGATCATACATATATACTTGTGATAGAGATAGCCCATGGCACACTAGTTGAGTTGTCAACTAGGTATTCATTAGGTATTAATGTCTATGCTTATGAGGATGACTTTTTGTAGTGTTGTGATGGCTTGATGATGGTGCTACATAGGTTTTTGAAGGTCTATGAGAGGTGTTTCATCTTGTGGATATGTTTTTTAGAGAGTGGAAGACTTGTTGGCACACTTGTCAACCTTGTTTGTTGGCCCTTGTAGGTCAACTTGGAAGTGACACTTGGGAGGAATGTTCAATCTACTTGAAGATGCATCATAGGCCATGCCAGAGGTTTGGAGGTTAGTATATTTGCTATAGAAGGTGATCCAACAAGTGATAGAGGTTCTGAGATGAAGGCACAATGTTTTCCCTCATCTTTAGCCACATTCACATGGAGCCAAGCTTATGGGAGCTGATGGAAGGCTCTAGCTGCTAGAAGATAAGCTTATGGGAGGGGTTATAGGTCTTAGTCACATGGAGCCAATTTTATGCATGTGACTAAGGGATTTCACGACATTTTCTCTGCATTCCTCACACTATTTAGAAGGAAATTAGGTTGGAAATTCCCAGAGGCTTCTAGAATTGTTTGAAAATTTCAGAAATGTTTTGAAAATATCCTCTGATGATGTGAATGCATTTAGTGCACCTTTGATCCTAGCCCCAAGCTTTATTTATCCCTACAAGTTTTATATACTTGATCTTGGAGTTGGTTGATGGTTGATTGTAAGTTGAGGATGTATGTATGTGAGTGAGAAGCTATCAGTGAAGGAGATTATGATTTAAACCTTGGGTAAATACTAGATGCTCTAGTCCATTAGTGTTAATGGCTAGATAATGAGTAGATCTGAAGCATGCTACATAATATATTAGAATTAAAGTTGTTGGAGTAGAATTATTTGGAGAGTTTTGTATGTTGCTAGAGTACATGTTGGTTATCCTCTCACATTTGTTTTTGCAGGAGCTGCTATCACATTTTTTGCATAGCCTTGGTGTTGTATGTTTCTAATTGTAGTATGCAATAATTATATTATAATATGAGGGTTTAATACATGTTGGTATCAATTTTATTTTGGCCACAATTTTTCTATTGAAGAGCACATGTTTTTGTGAATTTTTTTATATTTGATCATATGATGATATTTTTCTACTGAGAGCATGTATGCAGAGTTGATTTCTTGTTGAGCATAGTGTCTTGGATCCAATTTGAAAATAAAGGAAAGAAGGTTTGCATAGTGGTGAGGAGAAGTGACTTCATGGAGGTGGAGCAGTGATATCGAAGCTTCAACGAAAGGAACAAGTTTCTCATCCAATGGTAGTTGGATAGTACAACTAGAGTTGGGCAAGGATCAATGATCATGGTTGCCTCCAACAGATGGTAGTCCGTAGACCCGCAGAGAACAAAGTCTTCTAAGCTGATCAGTAGTATCGAGTCTCCTAGTCGATTAGTGTTGGAATTTTGTATATGAGGTCGAGTATCCATATTGATGGGAATCCACATGTTGAAAAGTAACTAGGTTCAGTCTTCAAAATGTCATATTATGATTTTATGTAATTTATGAAAAGAAGAAAATTAAATTATTATTGTAATGCTTGTCTCATGGGTTTCATGAGCAAGGAATTTTATTTTTAGTATGAATCTCATTGTGAGTCCTTAGGATTGGTCATAAAGACAAATTGAATCAATGTCATATATGAAGGATCCTTCTTGGGCATATTATATATTTATATAAGTCCTTAAATAAGTTAGAAATCCCTCTAATACCAAGACTAAGCCTGCTCCTCAAGTCGGCTTCAAGAAAGATAATTATATCTCCTACAAATGACATGTAGGCTCACCCTCCTACATCTTGGCTAATTATGATGAGAAAAACTATACATAGGGTTGTTTGTACTCCATTACAACATATAATTTCAGAGATGAGTTTGGTCAAAATCTGAAGTGCAAGGGTCATCAAGGGAGCTGAATTTCTAGGGAGGAAAGAAGAAAAATAGCGAAGTCTTTTGAGTTTATTTGGGACTATTTTGTTGGCCAACTTACCTTCACACACATGATATTATAGGACTGTTTTCTATAGGAAAATGACCAAAATACTTCACTCATTTAGGTAGATGAATTGTGGAAGAAGGAGAAGTCGAGTTAAGCAAGGAAAGGTTTCTACCCTAAGAAAAAGAATTCAAGGTGAAAAATAAATCCATCTACATGTACTAAGGCCTCTGAATTAGGTCGGAGGAGCTGCAGATTTGAAGCAAAGATAAGGAATCCAAGATCTATAAGGAAGTCGAGGCAAAAGTAGAAGGAGAAGGCAATTAGTTATCTTTGACTCTAAATAGAGGTCAAAATCAAGAAGCTAGGTGTATTGGCCTTGGAGAGGTTGAATAGGTAAAGGGTCTTGGTCTTAGTATTCATCAATTTCAGTTTCTATAAGAAGAATAATTTGTGTGGGTTTTCCCCATAAGTGGAGAGGTTTTGGCCTTGGAAAATAGCCTACATTATGTATCTCTTGTCTCTTTATTATTTATACATTGGTAATTGTTTGATGAAAGAAGAACACAATAATAATCTAAATAGAATAATCTAATATAAGAAGTAAAAAGCATTCAAAAGAAGTTACCTCTCAGAAAAATCATCCTATACTTGATGCCCTATATTTTCTCAACATGGTTTCAAAGCTAAGGTGACTAAGTCAAAGAAGGGCATCTTATGAAGAGATACTCAAGGATCAAATCTCAAGGAATGAATCATAGCGAAGATCATTTTGAAGTCAAAGGAAGCATCATAAACCTAGACCAATGAAGTCTACAAAGAAGTATTCGGATTGTCATCAAGAGGGAGAAAGACAAAACCCTACATCTACTCAAGTCAAAGTGTTTTGAAGACTATTCATCCAAAGAAAGCTAGATCAAAAGGTGGTATCATCTCAGTGTCTGTGGGATCAAGGGCCATTCTTGAAGAAAACTACCTTCATCAAGGAGAAGTTTTTTATCTTCTATATCATCATCAACATCAAGGACGCAACAAGAAGAAGGAGCTATTCACTAAATGGGATGCATCAAGGCATCATGGAAGCATTGAAAGCAAGAGCTCGAGACATCATCATAGAGAAGCATGAAATATGGATAGAATCTATGGAAGTCAAGGATATAGCTCTTGGGAATCTCATTGGGAATATAAGTGGAAAAGGTCATATATTACAAGGTTCATCATACATCTGTCAAAAGGAAACATTTGTTTATGGGGATACTTTAGATCCTCAAGATTCTCTATGGAATCGTTAGTGAAAGGTTCACTAATCATGAGGAGAAGCAAGTATTTCATCAAGAACTCCAAACTTGTGGAATTCATGGGATGCTGGTATGATGACATAAAAGTGAAGCAGATCAAGGGATTGAAGCTCTTTCAATCAAGAAATTTGTTACAGGAAGTCTAGATGACCCTTTGGTGTAGGTAAATTATAAGTGCGGAGACAAACAATTCCTCTAGCCTGAGAGAGCAGGTCTAGCCACAAACAAACAATCTATGAAAGATCTCCTTAAGCTATAATTAGATAAGAGGGCCTACCTCTTAGTACACTATTCCGCTTGGTGATGATCTTGCTTCCTTGCTCCATCTATCTTTTGTTTCCTTCCTTCGAACACCTAAAACAAGTAAACAAAAACAAACAACAAATGTGATAACTTACAAATTGCATTCAGCCTACTTAATAAGTCAAGAAACATTAAGCCATAAATATGTGAGATGACATTTCATGTAGGAAATCAATCGATGGTTGCGTCTATATTAGTTCAAGAAGAGATTACAACCGATATCTTGACATTGCTGTTCTCCTCCGACATATCCGGGTTCCCACACACTTCTGCTAGCATCTCACGGATAGCCCCAACAATGGTAGTCTCAAGGCTCTTCCATTTAGTCTTCACACCAAACCAAACTCACAATTCTCCCTTACTACAAACTATGGGTAACTTGCAGATTACTCCAAAATAAAAACTCCACCCAAAACTTAATTAGGACTAGCTTGTGATCGGGAAGAAGAGAGGTTTATATAGCTTGGATGGAGGGGAGATGGTTCCTCTTCTCATGGGAGAAGGCCTTATCTCTTGGATTAGTTCTATCATAATAGGGGGAAGGAGCCCAAACTGACCTCCTCGACTCCATCCGGCCTAACCATTTACCAGACTTCCGTTACGAAGCTTCTAGAGCTAGAAGATTTGGATCCATATTAAAAAGACTTCCCAAAAGAGGATCAACGCGACTGAGAAAGGGCTTAGTCAATCCGATTGGTGCTAGGGACAGTTGTAATCCTTGAATATCGGCATGAGGAGGACATGGGTCATTAGCGCCAGTCTTGTAAACTGGGATAAACATAAGATTTTTGGGAAATGATGCAAAAGGGGATTGTTCTACTCATGAAGAGGGACACAATGATAGTTTCTTCACGATAGGAAAGGATGTCGGGTACACTATAGAGGTCCTCCAGGATCGTAGATGGGGAGCATAGAGACAGTGACAAAATGATGTGTAATAGATGCCCCCTAAAGCGTGAAGGCCGAACTATGGTGAGGGGTGAAATGCTTTATAAGTGGAAGTGGGGAACTAGAGCCCGTCATCGGAAAAACTGCAAGAAAGCATAGATACATATACATCACTGAAAACTCTGAATACTGATACATGAATCATGGTATGGATGCAGCCATCCAGAGAATAATCATGTAAATGGATCCAAGGTATGGGTGCAACCATCCAACAGAAAGGATCATAATGAAACCAAGGTATGGTTGCAACCATCCAATAATGAAAAGGATCACATATAACAATTCATGGTGTGGTCGCAACCATCCATTTGAAAGAAACATGTATATCAACATGACCATGTCACATCGCCTTGCAACCTGGACTTGTTTAATCTTAACCCAGGGTCTTGCACTCCAAACGACCCAATCAAAGTAAAAATCCTAACATGAGAATGAATGTGTTGAAGTCGAACATTCTAGGAAGTCACTTGATTACCAGTCAATGATGTCAACCATTAAAAAGCATGATAGAAAACACCAATAATGACAATGGCTCTCAAGGTACTGGTAGCATAGTTCATAGAATGTGAATAAAGGAACAGATGTCGAACACCCATGAAATCACCCGATCGAAAGCCAATGATGTGAACTTGTCATCGAGTGCGAAGAACTTGCCATTATGGCATGCAAGCTTTAAGGTATTGGAAGGGAGTCTCTCGACCAGCTTCCCAGATAATAAGCTGAAGTCGACAGGAAGCGACCGTGTCAAAGGAGGGCCATTATGTATCCCACATCATCGACACAAGACAAATGGATGCAAATGATTTCATATGATACAAATAATCAGGAGTAAGTGTAACTGTAGAGGGACTAACTCTTGAATATATCGGCGACACGATTATGGAGTTTGGCAACTTTTGGATCCATAGGATAGATGGTCATGATGAAATGGTAGAGATCAACTGGAAGGCAAAAATGAATGACCCAAACTAGGAAGGTCAATGATGAAAAGGAGGATATCCCAACCCAACATGAAGTGGAAAGTGTCATGTTCAAGAGTGAGTTGCCAACACGACTGACCAAATTTCCAAATTTTCCCCTACCATTTCTGGTAGGTACCCCAATCATTTTTTATCACAAGCTTGAAGGGGATAGCATATTCTTGCACTGTAAGTTCATTCTTCAGACGAATCCAATCTAGTAAGTTTAATGGGCCCTAGGAAGGAGAAGCTCACGTTCGTCACGATGATGAATCCAATGTCATTTAATGTTTTAATGAGTCCAACAAAGGGGTAACTTGGCATCTTTTTCATGTTTAGATAGTTTGAAAAAGACATAGAAAAGAAAACTCCACGTGGTCCCTTTTTGTACATTTGTGTCTCTTGAGAGTGAAAAGGTAGAAAATGATACTTGAGAGAACCGCTTGACCATTTCAGTCAAGGAGTAACTTTTTGGTAAATAGTGCATCCCAGCCCAAAAAAAGGTTAAACGTATACTGGGTGCACGACATTTCACAACCTTTAATGAGTTGAAAACGACAAGAGCTTGGCAATCTTTTCATGTTTAAAGAGTCAGAAAAGAGCTTGAAAGCAGACCCCCCATTTTATTCTCTTTTACGAGTCAAAAGGGGAAAAATACTTGGTGATCTTTTAATTTGAGATTTACGAGTAAAGAAAAGCACTGAAACACATCTCCAGTACCATCATCGACAATCCATCACCTGTCGCTGCACAAGAAAGGTAAAGACATTATCCAGTTTTGAGGCAAAATAGGTCAAAAATACTCAAAAACCCTAATATTTCATGAAAAAATGAATAAAATGGGTCCGCTGTTCCAATACCAGCTAACTTAGGTAGATCCACGATGCTTCGAGACCCACGGATGGTCCGTTGGAGCGAGTTGATGCCTAGGGTCACAAGGTGCCAACATATGTCCTACAAGCCCGCCTTTTTCTCGTGGCTACGATGACAATTGATCGTAGTGGAGGATTGGCCTTACAACAGTACCGACTTCCACAGAGACCTGGATAAGCCGCTCCTAGAAGGGGAGGATTTTGATGATGGAGGTAAAAACAAATATTTTTTTTAGTTTTTTGATGTTTTTACTGTTTTTGAAATATACGTGTTCATGATACTTTGATTTTATGAATGCAGATGTTGGACCAGAATGCCCTGTCGGGATATCCTCAATTTCCAAGTGCGTCGCTCGACATTTTGATGTTTCTCCTTATTAGGAGGGGATCGACAATGAGGAGGAGATTGCACGGAATCTCGAGGGTTTGACCCATGGGATCCCAAAGTATCCTTGAATGGGTGATGTCCCACGCTAGTACCAAAGGCATATAGTGGGAGTGTCAGATCAGATTCACTGACTGCTGACTCACGTAGTCCGAGCAGATACATGCTATCATGAACATCGTGCTGTTTAGTGCACAGGTATATCATTCCATATTATTCCATATTTTTGAGGCTTGCGAGCCACAAATGTATAAGGCCTGTGAGCCACCAATGTATTTCAAACACAAATATTATTTTTTGAGGTTTTGATGTATGATAAACATTACCGGCACACACACACATAAACACACACACACACATATATATGATATACTTCCTTTATTACTATGATACAAATGTTTTTGTTTTTGAGTTGTTACATGTTTTGCAAATGTTTGTCCAACACATAATTAGCTAATGCATCTATTAATGTATTCATGTGTCGAGGAATATGATGATATGTAATTTAATAAAAATTTCTCTCTCGTAGATGAATACGTAGATACATTTGCAATATCTGAGGGTTTTTGACGGAATATTGCCCGTTGAGTTGAAGAACAACAAGCTGTGAATCAAGGTTGACAACCAAATCTCGGATGCCAAGAGCAATAGCTTCTGACAATAATTTGATAACCGCACTATACTCAACGATGTTATTAGTTATTCGACGTAGACATATAAATTGAAGATCAATCAACTCACAATGGGGGTCATAGATGACCCATGCCACAGATGATAGATTTCAGGTACTACAACAAGTACCATCAACGAAACCGATGTGAGGGGACATCGACCTCTGCAAAGTAGGAAAAAACATAAAAAACAGAGAAGTTTCTTGCAAAATAACACACCAAACCACACTTTATGAAAATGAATGACACACTATTATACAATAGTAACCATGCAAGATGGCCTAAGCATAGTACTTTTTGAAAGAGTCCATGCTCAAACTCAGGTAATCAATCAACATAGTTGAAGATCATAGTTTTACCGTTGTCATGACGAGTAAGCATCGACTCGGCCAAATAATAGAGTAGAACTGATATAAGGATTTCCCCCATGGCCCCTGGGCAAGGGAGGGTTATGAGTTAGAAGATGACAACCTCATTGCATTAATGGGAAATCGGAAAAAACTCGGGGAGGGAGAAAAAACCTAAATTTATGAAGAGATAAAGGTTCCCTCAGTTGAAAGATCTTGACAATGGTAGTGGAAACTGACATGTCAATAGGCAGCGGAAAAGAGAACTCTAAAGACACATAGACATGACTGTCGAGCCAGAACCAAGACACAGGGAATGAGAAGATGCATTAAGAGATGTCCTCGACACAGGAATATTAGAGGATATAGAACTTGAGGCCAAAACAATTCCACATAATTGAGTTCAGGCATACTTAGTGGCATAACCTCGCCCCATGTATCAACAAGATTTGGTGAAGGTATGACCCAAGGATCATATTTGACTGAGATCATGTTGACAGAGGCAACATGAGGAGGTGGGAGTGGAAAAATTCCCATCAAAGTAGGATCTTTAAAAAGCCCTGCCCCCACACTCTCATAAGGAGCACCAATGTGCTTGACATATGGAACATTGCCATCTGAGGAGGAAGAGGCAAAGAAGGATGATTGGTTGACTGTGACTATCTTCCCTTGATGGGGAAAACAAATCACACAGAATAGGGAGGAGGCTACAACATGCATGACATGGGTCCAACTCCATCCGCATAGAAGATTATAATTGAGATTAGCATTAACGATCTATACTTCAATGTGTATTGTCTTTCCCTCCAAATTAATGGGAAGGTTGGGTAAGACACCAAATGGTCATGAATCGTGCTTGTCGAAAGCTTCCAAAGTGTTAGGGGATTGGTTAAGAGTAGGAGGACCAATTGCGTTCCAACAAGCAACTGACATGATGCAGGTAGAGGCACCTTCATCGATGATGGTCCTATGAATGGTTTTCTCGTTGATTATTATCTAAATGAGAAAGGAATTTTGATGAGGAAGATGCAGAACATGGTTTCTAGATCAAAACATATAAGATTTGAATCAGTAGGATCAATACCCCCAGTAACCGACATTAATTATTTCTGTTGAGACAAGAAAATTTGTATTACTTCGAGAGCAGATATAGCTGATGGCACCTGAGCCAAATCCTCAACAATATTATAGTGCTGAGTAGCTCAAGCATTGGGATTGTACGAGGACTTTTGTAGCATGCCTTGAGAAGGTGGTCGAATGGTGAAATAAGGGTTAAGTCACTCTATATGAAGAGGACCAGAACTTGATGGGGTAAAAGAAGAAGGGGTAACTTCTTCTTCTTTCCCTGCTGTCAGGGTAGGAGTTTGATAATCTTTTGATCTAGTAGCCACATCAATGGGCGTACTCATGTGAACCTGAGGAAGTAGACGACTGGGGTTGGTCTACAATTTGGGTTTGCTAGGACAGAAATAGTTCTTTTAGGACGATTAGGGTCCCTTTGAGAAAATGAATAACTTCATATCGTTTGGGACAATCCTTAGTCTAGTGATCCTCCTCACAAATGAGGCACAGATACTTAGGCTTCCGTTGAGAATCATCACCAACAGATGACTTAGGAGAACCCTGTTTTGGGGCATCGGATTTACCCTTGCCTTTGTCTTTATTCTTACCTTTCTAGGATTTGTCTGCTATGGTAGACTAAACAGTGTGGACCTTTGAGGTTATACCAGGGCCAGGTGGATTACGAGAAGAGTCATTGGAAGTAGTGTTGGAGACCAACTTCTATTTGGGAGAAGATTTTACAGGGGTCTGAATCACTAAACCAATTAATCCATCAATAGGAGGTGTAGCAGGAGACTTAGATGATGTTAGATCAGATGGTGGTTTGTGTGCATCAGGTAACACATCATATAACGTGCCAGACTGTGAATAAACAAGGTCTAGATAATGGGCACGCGCGATAGTTTGTTCCTCAGTGACACATACTCCCATAGCTATGTCCTAAAAAATTTTGTTGATGAAGGATTTGGTGAACCATTTGGTTAATAACTAATCAACAATATCAAAATTAATCAGGCGATGCCTACACCTCCATTCATTGATATGATCAAAGTTGTGGGTCATAGTGTCTTACTTGAGCGACGTTAGCAGATGGGTGTCAGTTTCATAGCAAACTGACAATTGGAAATGTGTGAGAAAGGCCATGGCGAGAGTGCTAAAGTCATGATAGGTATTCTGAGGGAGCTCGATATACAACTTGTTGCAGCTCCTGTAAGAGTTCATTGGAAAGAGACGAAGATGAATGGAATCATCAACATAGGAATTTGAGGAGCACCATAGGTGATATGTCATCATGTGGGCTTGAGGGTCCTCTTTTGATTTTCCTTCAAACTTCGGATAATCACTCATAACCTTGGAAGGGACCGAAGGCTAGTATGGCGAATCAAGAATTGGATCATTCATGAGTCGAGACACATCTGGAAACTCTAATGTAGCCAAGAATGAAAGTTGAGTATTAAAAGGCATTGGAGGTCGATAACTGGGTCCAACAAGAGGAGCCCATCCCTGCTGGTAAGGATTTTGTCCCCATAGTGGAGGGTTTTTTCCATATGGCATTTGATTTTGCCCTCAATGTAGGCTACCTTGCTCGTAGGGAGGGTTTTGACCTTGAAAACCTTAAAACTGTCCAGCCATAGGTTGCTGATAAGCAACATACGGGTTAAAAGGTTGTTAAGCCTGTTGACCTTGGACATATGGATGTTACACCTTCTGTCCTTGGACATACAGGTTCTCAACCTATTTCCCCTGACCTGCTGCCCTTGGACAAAAGGATTCTAGACCTGTTTCCCTTGGACATTAGGATTTTTAGCCCGCTGCTGCAAGATTTGACCCTAATCTTGTCCTTGCAAGGGTTGACCCTGTTTATATGAGTATAAGGGTTGCTACTGCCGGGGTTGGCCTTGTTGGTGCAAGGGTTGACCTTGTGATTGCAGAGGCTGTCCCTGTGGCTGTAGAGGTTGGCCTTGCGAAGACATAGGCTGGGAGGTTTGCTAAACATACTACATTTGTGGCTGCATGGTTTGCTGCAACTGTTGCAAGGGTTGACCCTACAGCTGTTGCAATTGTCCTTGCTGCAACATTACTTGCCCCTGTTGCTGCATGGATGGCCCTTTCTGCAACAAAGTTTTTCCTTGTTGCTACAGAGGCTATCCTTGCTATTGCAAGGGTACTTAAATAGTTCCTGGATTGATACCATGAAAATTTCTAAACTGTATTTGGCCATAGCCACTGGGAATGGTGGATGGACCAGGCTAAACATACTATCTAGGGTGAAGGATGTAAGGTGGATTGACCATTGCTTTGGAACCATATGGAACATAAGGATTTTGGTACTGAACCTGAGCCCCATAAGGTTGCTGATACTGGAAATTGGTTGACCCAAATGGACCAACGAGATTTTGGACCTGTTGATGTTGGACATTGCTTGATCCAGCAGGACCAACAGGTTTTTGAATAGCACCAGAGGAAGGCTGGTTCATCCCAACCATGTGAGCTTGTGAGCCACTCACATTGGTTATGCTTGACACCATAGAAAAATTTGGATTCTGCCCCCCAGGTGGCACAACCTATTCACTTACTGGAGGGATTGATGAATTGAGAGAGACATGGCTCAAGACTATCAGTCGAACCAGATGGGTTACTTGGACCGACAAGACAAGAGGATTTGGAATGGTGGGTTGCAAAGGGACTAAAGTAACTGCAAAAATCATTGTCTATTGGGAGGTCAGGTTATGAACGAACGGACCTATGGTAGGCATAGCGCAGGATGCCCAAACAGGGTTATGATAAAGCGATGAGGCACTAGGTGTACCTGAGACCAATTGTGCTAAAGTCACATAATTAGGTGGAAAATATCGATAAAAACTAAAGGGAATGCTTCCAGTGTAGGGGAAACCTTCAGGTGGAAAAGGATATTCTTCCTCTTTGATAGTGTGTGGAGTGGAGACCTTTGAGTGACCTGGAGAGGAGACTGGAATTTTGCCTTCGGATTCCATAGGTGGAAAAAAGCAACGACAAATGACCGAAGATGTTAGAGGGGATAATTCCAAAGGAATACCTGGTTTATCGTACAGACTGTATGGATGTTGCGGTGATATCACAACAAGATCGAACAAAGGATTGAAAGGATAAACAACCAGTTCAAGCTAACCTTCAGTAGTTGGCGAAATCTCAGGAGTTTGGACAAGATTGTCTGGAGATTCCGGGCCAATATGAGAAAGTGACCCAGTATCTGAGGGAGGTGGAGGGTGAGATGACAAAGGTTGAATGCTCAGAACAATTCTGAGTTCAACACCTTTGTCCTCAAGTGACTGCGGTAATTCAGGAAATGGCTCCTCAAACAATCTTTCAGATGGAGGAGAGGAAGAGGAACTAGGTGAACTAGATGGTTCAACCACGATGACTTCGTCTCAAATAATAGGAAAATAGAGATAAATTTCAAGGCTTTAAAGTGTACTTTAATGAATACGCATGATTTGGTCTAGAAAAATAATAGCATGGATGTTATGAGATCGTGGGCAACAATTTTTTAAGACGCATAAACAAATTGGTGCTCTTTCATGTTTTAAAAGTTGAGAAAGAAACAAAGATGACTTATCACTTTATTTTTGAAACGATCTTGAAAGGACAAGCGCTCTGATGATATTTTAAGTTTAATGAGTCAAAAAGATCAAATGAATACTTAGGATGATCTAGGTAAAAAGGATTACCAAATAACCATGAATTGCAGAATACCTCCTGGCGAATCGAGAAGTATGGGTAGGCAATCTCCCCGTTTAGTGTATCATGTTTACAAGGCAGCAGACTCGGATTCATGTGGATAAAGGATTGTAACCTAATGGGGTCTCCCTTTATATACGCGACAATGCGGGGAGCACAAGTCCATACTAGTGCTGTCTAGTGCCGAAGCTAATGACAACTACTAGGTTTACATATGCTAGAACACGTCTCTAGCCTAAACCTTCTAGATGTGATTGTTAGGTTTCAAATGTGCCTTAGGTTAATTGAGTTCATTTTAAAGTTTATCTTGAATTATGTCATGGTTTTTTAGGCCTTAGCGATGTGAGTCGAAAAATCCTATATGCAGCTAGATAAGACAAGACTCTTTCAATTCGATAAATTTTTTAGACTAGAGAGAGTAGAAAACACAATCAAATGCAAACAATCAAGAAACTAAAAGAAAAATGATTTTTTTACTATAATTTTTGAAAATAAACCAATGAAAAACTCTTTCCAATTCCTATTTTCCTAATAAGTGCACTTCAAGCAATCCTTTCAAAAGTAAAGAGAATTCTTTTTTCTTTTCAAATGCAAATGCAACTCTAGTCTTCAATGATGCTAACTAACGTAACATATTGATTCAACAAACCAGAATTATGTACTTTTCATGAAATGACAAAATGAATCTTTCATAAAACACTTCAATGAAAAAGTTTTCGAGGCAATCAATCCTCAAGCAAATGAAAAGACACAAAATATATTTTCTTCCAAACCAATGGCGCAATTACTCTACCAAAAAGAAGACAAGCAATGTGATCTATGTTGGAAAAGACACACTTAAGCAAACAAAACCTTTCAAAATTGTGTGATGGAGATCAAAGCAACAAGAGGACTACAAATGAACTACAAGGAGTAAAATCACCAACCACTTGACTGACTGAATTCACAATCAATTGAATGGACGACAACCTAGATGCCTTAGGGCCACTAACCATTCAAGGACTCAAGAAATCAAGTAAAAACAAGGCAAATCAACAAGCAGATAAACGAAACCAAATGAAGCTTTCTAGTCAAGGAGAACACACTCTAAACAAGCTTAGAGGAAAAAATCAAGAGAGAAAGACACACTGGTTGAGATCTAGGGTAAACCCTAATCTTTACCTACATGCATCGAAGTGACTGCCTAATTGACAACAAGCACCAGAATGGGTCGATGCGACTGTTTTTTAACAATTCGCACTGATTGGTGTGACTGTAAAGAAAATAACCGCGCTAACCGAGGATGCAAGGAAAAAATAAAAAAACTTCCAAGGCTGAGACTAGACTTCCTATGGTAAATTTCAAACCCAGAGCAGTAAACGAGGTAAAGCAGTAGGACTAAAGGGAAATGGTGATACTAGAAAATTTCACACAAAACCATGAAGTTACAAACAATTAAACAAAAGGATTGGCTCCCCAGTATGGTCACCAATTTGTGGTGTAGGTAAATTCTAAGTGCGGGCACAAACAATTCCTCTAGCCCGAGAGAGTGGGTGTAGCCACAAACAAACAATCTATGGAAGACCTCCTTAAGCTAGAATAAAATAAGAGGACCTACCTCTTATTACACTATTCCGCTTGGTGACGATCTTGCCTCCAACTATCTTTTGTTTCCTTCCTTTGAACACCTGAAACAAGTAAACAACAACAAACAACAAACATGATAACATACAAATTTCATTTAGCCTACTTAATAAGTCAATAAACATTAAGCCATAAATATGTGAGATGACATTTC
This sequence comes from Pinus taeda, assembly GCA_000404065.3. Lineage (NCBI taxonomy): Eukaryota > Viridiplantae > Streptophyta > Pinopsida > Pinales > Pinaceae > Pinus > Pinus taeda. The sequence continues at coordinate 141,502 of APFE030868880.1, read as the reverse complement.
ATGTAGGAAATTAATCAATAGTTGCATCTATATTAGTTTAAGAAGAGATTACAACCGATGTCTTGACGTTGCTGTTCTCCTTCAACATATCTGGGTTCCTACACACTTCTGCTAGCATCTCATGGATAGCCCCAACAATGATAGTCTCAAGGCTCTTCCCTTTAGTCTTCATGCCAAACCAAACTCACAATTCTCACTTAAACACAAACTAGAGAGCTACAAACTATGGGTAACTTGATGATTACTCCAAAATCAAAACTCCAACCAGAACTTAATTAGGATTAGCTTGTGCTTGGGAAGAAGAGAGTTTTATATAGTCTAGATGGAAGGGAGATGGTTCCTCTTCTCATGGGATAAGGCCTTATCTCTTGGATTAGTGCCATCCTAATAGGGGAAAGGAGCCCAAAATGACCTCCTCAACTCCACCCAGCCTAACCATTTACCAGAATTCCGTTACGAAGCTTTTAAAGCTGGAAGCTTCGGCTCCATATTTAAAAAAATTTCCAAAAGAGGATCGACACGACTGAGAAGGGCTCAGTAGTTCCGATCACAGCTAGGGATAGTTGTAATCCTTGCATATCGGCATGAGGAGGACACAAGTCATTAGCGCTGGTATTCTAAACTAGGATAAACATAATATTTTTGGGAAATGATGCAAAAGGGGATTGTTCTGCTCATGAACAGGGACACAACGGGAGTTTCTTCATGATATGAAAGCATATTGGGTACACTGTAGAGGTTCTCCAGGATCATAGATGGGGAGTGCAAGGACAGTGACAAAATGTTGTGTAACAGACCCAAAGAGAAAAAAATGAGGATTGCATATACATGATATTTTGGAAGTCATGTCATATGGTTGCAGGTAACATGGATCAATGCTCTATCTTGAGAGCATAATCAAAAGGAAGGATATATTCCCTCATTGGGATGTAGAAATGCATGGGTCACACATTCATCAGATAAACATAATATGTCCTCATATGAAGAATGAGGTGGTTGACTAAAATTGAGGAACTTTGATTGGAAGCTCCTAGGAATGAATTGTGTGAAGAAAGGAAGGAAGAGATCATGGAATATACAACCATCGTGAAGACAATCAAAATCCAAAAGACCAAGAAGATTTGACTAGGATATCTCCATGGAAGATATGAAGACTCTGATGGAGTCTAAATAGGAAAAAGACCATTGAAATATATATCTTTTGGATATGTGTCGATATGTATGAAGGATGATTATGAAAACTAAAATATTTCATGATGAAAGATCATCACAAAGGTAATTTTGTTTTTAATGTTCATTCCTTTATTTTTGAACAAATATCTGGATGATTTTATGTAGGGCTACTGAGGGAATATCTATGGATGTCTTCCACCACTGATGCTCATGTAGTAGGATGAAATATATGGCATGAAGAAAGTGACATGACACAAAGGAAGACCATATATGGATTGATGGATCACTTTTCCATGATGACATGGCTGAATCATGGATGAAAGTGATGGATGGTCGATGCCCTATGTAAAAGTCCCAAACATGAAGACTCCTAGATAATGAAAATAAGTTCATGACATCATGAGGAGGAGTTATTCAAGAAGTTGGTTGTCCCATTATTTGAATCTAAATAGAGGTCAAAATAAAGAAGCTAGGTGTCTTGGTCTTGGAGATGTTGAATAGGTGAAGAGTCTTTATCTTGGTATTTGTTAATTGGAGTCTCTATAAGAAGAATAATTTATGTGGTTTTTCCTCTCAAATAGAGAGGTTTTGGCCCTGGTGAATAACCTACATTATGTTTCTCTTATCTATTTATTTTTTATGCATTGGTAATTGTTTGATGAAAGAAGAAAAAAAATACTAATTTAAAGAAAATAATCTAATCTAAGAAGTGAAAAGAATTCACAAGTAGTTATCTCTCAGAGAAATCACCTAATTCTTGATGCCCTAGATTTATCAATACAACAAGCCATGTAAAAGACCAATTACTTGACTAATAAAAATTCAAAGTAGAGCAACAACAACAAGGGTGGTTTTTCTCAAGGGTTTCCACCAGAAATCTTGTGTATCATGTATGATGATGTGATTGTGTGTATTGTTTATTGTTTATGTTTCTCACATGGTTTATGATTTAGCTGCTTATATTTTTTATATTCATGTGATGATATGATATGTTGCTAGTTAATGGTTCATGATTCAACAAAGAAGTTTAAAGTGGTAAAAATTGATATAGAGATCACACTATTGATTCACCCCTTCCCCCAGTAGTGCTCAAAGGTTTCCAACATGATATATTCCACTCTTTTGGGGCTTCCAACCTAGGCCTTAGGGATTATTTACCGCCAACAGAATTGGCGACTTCATTAGGGAACACCATTAGGCATTTCCTAGAAGGGTTGTTTTCTTTGATCTGGGTTTTTAGTTTGTTGTTTCCTAGTTTTTTTCAGCCTTATGAAGTCTTGAGTAATTTGTTCTTTCAACTTGATCTTTCAGATATGGGATTTATTTATTTATTTTTCCTCAGTTTTCTTTCTATACACTCTTTTTTTATAGACAATCACAAGCATTTGATTCGGAAGAAAATCATGTACAAGCTAGTTTCTTCACACATAGTAGCGTATATACATTGAATTGTGTTTAAACAATCATGTACAGATCTAGAAAAATGAAAAAAAATCATTTCCTAAATTTGTTGAGGCTTTGACCAAGTTTCTTTAAGCTTTTTTAATCTTTGTAAGGCTTGTAATCATCTTGGTAACTGATTTTGTTGATATCTTTCCTCCTGTTAGATAAATGATTATGTCAACCTAGGGTTTTGAGTTTTTGAAGCTTATTGCATTTGAAGTTGGGTTCTAGGTCTTCCTTGTAAAGTATCTGGTTGTTTTGTTGCTCTAGAACATATCTTTATTGTTGTTGAAGTTGTTGATAATCCAGTTTTGAATTTTCTTTCTCTAAGACCTAGAAGTTGGTTCCTTTTTGCTTTCTCTTTCTTGTTTTTCAAAAAGTGTTTGAGATTTTTTGGTGAATGTGGGATTCCAGGTTTCTGAGGTCTTTCTGATTCTCTAAATCTCTTACATTTTTTTCCAAGTTCTTGAAGTTGTAAGTATGTTGTTTGCACTAGTTTTTCAATCTTTATGATCATATTTGTCACTAGGTGAACTTCAAGTGTTCTTCATACTTCTGGATTTGAGATATTTGATTTTATTCCATTTTTTGAAGTTTCAGTTTTCAAGATTCTTAAAAGAAAAAGAAAATCACTTGCTTGTTGCTTTCTGTTCTTTTTTTTTTTGGTTTTGTAGTCTTTTTGGTTTTGGAAAATGTGCAAGTTGTTGTGATAAGGTCAACTATCTTTTTTTTTCTTTGGGAAGTGTTTTTTGCTTCAGAATTTGCTTCTTTTAGTTGTTTTGATTTTCCTTTGTCTTATTGACCACGTTTTCTTGCCTTAAGAATGATCTTTGAATCTTGAATTTACATACTAGTGTGCATTATGTTAGATGAAATTAGATATCATTTAGTTGTTTTTGTTAGATTTTGAATGTGTGAGTGCCAGTTTGGAAAAGAAAATGAAAAAAAAAGAGTTTTTCTTTATTAATTTTCTCATAGAACATTATAGACATCTCTTTTCATCAAAGAAAAAGGAGAATTTCATTTTCATTTAGCTTAGGTTTTTCTTATTGATTTCTTTTGCATCATAACACTATTAGTTTCACTTATGTTTCCCTTGTCCTAAACAACATAGAATTAAAATGAACGCTAAAATTAAAATGAACTAGACCTTTTTCTTTTCTTTCATAGAAACATCAACTAGTCTAGGGAATTTTAGGGCCTTAGAATAGGTGTGTAGAGAGTAAACACTCCAAGACCGCTCAAACTAAAAAGTACAGAATTTGATTAACGAGTGGAAATCCAATGTCGTTAACTTTCCTGGGAAATCTCCTCTAACACATGAGTCAAGCACAAGGACATGTGAAGATAGGGAAAGAGAAATACCTCCTCTCCTACTTGTTGGATCACACACCCACGACTATTTCCCCTGGCTTCCGCTTATGATCTAGTGACGTTAGTCGCCTTTCCTAGGGACCACATAGGTGACTTTGAGGGCGAATTGTTGCGGTACCTAAGGCAAACATTGCATCACTTTCACAGCACTTCCTCACTAAGATTGGGTACTTGCACCAAAAAAGCTTATTGTCTGGAGGTCAACATAACTGCTTTTTGATACCTATGCTGGTAGGCTTGGGCCCTCATCATCCCAACTTACCTTCGAGAGGGTCTTTTATTTAGTTTCTTATATTTTGGTGTTTGGTCCTAATCACCCCAAGAGGAAATATTTGGAAGTTATTTACTTGTTTGTATCTTTAGGACTTTTTTTAGAGAGTTCTTTGTGATCCTAGCTTGCCTTCAGTGATTTGAGTCTTTAATTTTTATTTATATTATAAAGGTGGCTAATCGACTGGTTTGCTAGTCTATAAGGATTCACGAGATTTCACCTGCGAGTGTCGAGCCTTCACCAAGAAGGCATAGGAGTAATTATGTTGGTTATTTTGAACCAATGCAAGCTAATGCAATAGAGACAAATCCTTCATCTAGGGTTCCTATTTCAGGGGGATAACCTAGTCTAGGTCATAATCTAGGTGGAAACGCTCTGGTTCTTGCTAAAGTACTCTTCTAGTTGGAAGACCAAGTAGAAGTTAAAGGCGCTCCAAAATCCTTTGGGACTCCTACAGAACCTCTTCCTTTTGACCTTCTTTACGTTGTATCATACGTGGGTACTCCAACTCATAGACCTCGTAGCCCTCTTCACTCTCCTTCCTTCTTCACGACCAATGTTAGTAGCACTAGTGTGGTTGCCGATACCATACTCCTTCTTCAACTATAGGAGGATGTACTATTTCTATACCTACCATTACACCTAGCACGAAAATTGTTGGGTCTACAAATGCTCCTGGTCCGAGTGGGGGCATCCCACGTTCTGCTCCCTTCACTGGTGGTTTTCCCTTTGGAATGTTCTCTAGTGGGATTCTGTCAATTCCATCAACTTTACCTTCTACGACTCTAACATCTATGTCTTAGATGGCTAGTAGTTCTGCATATTTACAAGGTTTCACATTTCGCAGTGGACATGTTCCTCATTCCAATCCATCGTTGGGTATAAGATCAATGCCTTTCCCCGACTTTGCTCAAAATATCAATCCTTTTAAAAATCAAGGGATAATCAAGGGAGACAAGGCTTTGTATATCCTTCGGTTAGTGGTTTTGGGTTCGTGAATCCTTCTCAACTATTTGGTCAGCAGGGGAATATGCCTGTTATGAAACCAGCTCACAAAAGGGTATAAAAGATAGATTAGCTTCTTAGAATTCAGCCTCTTCGAGGGGGCAACCTCCTTTACATTACATAAATGAATAATTCTTGTATGATACAAATGAAAAGACCTCCTTTCTATATATAGGATTCTAAGGGGTTATAATATAATCAGAGCCAACATAACAATAATAATGTAAGGGCACAATAATAACAATAGTGGGCTTCTATGGGG
>APFE030868880.1:51919-135164 GCA_000404065.3 Pinus taeda | reverse complement strand
TCCACTTGGAGGAAATGTTTCTATAGCTAGTAATCCTATAGTAGGGGGAAGATACCCTCTGTATACCCTTGGAAAAAAAGGTTTTCCTTATGGTTCAAGTTTTTTTTATGACTAATCCTTGGCAAACTAGTGCCCCTCAAAATCCAAGATGCTATGTTCCAAACTTTTGGAATTTACTCCTGGAGCTTGGAATTCAACAGTCTCAATATGCTTACCATCCTAGCAAATCTCAATTTTCCAAGTCTTTCAAAATTAACTAATGATATAATCCGTTACAACCCGTCTTAGCACCTGGTCCGTACCAAACTTCCATCACACATATCAAAGTTTGAAGGGAAGTCTAGTGAACATCCAATATACCATGTAACCAATTTTCATTTATGGTTCTCATCAAACTCCTTAATTGAATATTCAATTAGGTTGAGACGCTTTCAACGCACCTTAACTGGAAATGCAGTGAAATGGTATATTGAATTAAAGGGTGGGTCGTTTTCTATGTTTGGTGGGTTGGATACAATGTTCATGAACTACTTCCAGTTGTTTGTCTATTATGGCATCAGAACTAAACTTTTGGCCAATTTTGATCAGCACAAGGCCACCCACATTTCTGACCACATTCAAGAGTGGTGCAAAATGAAGAGATTGATCAAGGCTTACAACCATGATGAATTTCAACTTGAGTGGTTTTTAAAATATTCACAACTTGAAATATCTAAGGATGTGTCACTTTTAAGTGTGTTCACAGAAGAATGGGATATCTCTAATGCCCAATAGTTAGAGTTGATTTATTTCCAATGTGGTGTCCTCTACAAGATACCACCTGATGCTCCTAGATCTAAAGTTTATCTCTTCAAACCGAAAATTGGCCCCCATGTCGACGAAGTTGTAGCATTGCTTGATACCAATACAACCATTTTGTTAGTAAACCAATTACAACAGTTGTAATTACAATCTGCTTCTACGACACATACTATGTAGTTTGTGTTTCCCCCTTCTAAACCTTCTATGGTTAATGTTGTTGACTCCTTGAATTCCAAAGGAAATAAACAATTCAAAGGGAAGAATAAAGGATGTGGGAAAAAGAAAGATAAGGGATGGAAGGGGAATGAAAATAAACCTAGTGAGAACACTAGTGAGGGCAAGGAGGAGTCAAAAAATAAAGTTAAATTCCTCTGCAAGCTATGCAGTGGGGATCATATTAATCATCTTTGCCCCAAGATTTATGATGCTGAACACATGTTAGACCAGCAAGGTCCTTCTAGTTCCTAGGTTGTGCTTATCAACCTTTTTCCCCAGGGGCAAACATTACTTTTTGGCATGAATATTAATACTAGCACCCCTACAAGGGGAAGCCAAGAAGGGGAATCCACATCGATTGTGTATATGGTTAAGTCTCATGTTGAAATTTCAACAAGAGCTCATAGTTATGGAGAACCAGAATCTTCTAAGGCTAAAACTACTTCCGATACTCAAGAACCTCTTCATATAGAGAGGCCAACAACTGAACCTATTCCTCAAATGCCGAAAGGCTCCTCAAAAAAATCAACTTATAATCCAAATGCTAGGGTTTATAAGAACTATTCCATTGTTGAAGATTTATCTGAAAGCCCCTTGTGTTATGTCAACGTTAAAGGTATTCCAGACATGTCCTTCACAAAGGAGTGCTTTTCTCATTGCGATTAGAGTATTTGACCCGAAAAACTCTATAGTGATTACATTTGAGATGTCAAATGTCAAAAAGAGACTCCTTCATCACATGGTTTTTGAAATTAAAAATATGCACCGTAAGAAGACCATTTTTCATATCGTATTTGATGAAGGGGCTTCCACATGTGTCATGTCTATGTCATGTTGGAAAGCTATCAGATCCCTTAAAGTTGTTTCCTCTCCTATCCTTTTAACCACATTCGATGGTCATTTTCATAGGCCTCATGGGATTTTTCCTGCCTTCCCAGCTAGTGTGGTGGGAAAGGTAGTTAATGTGGAAGTGGAGATAGTTAATGTCAATATAGATTATAATATTTTATTGGGTCGGAACTGGGTATATGCGATGGATGCCATAGTTTCATCTTTGTTTCACATACTATGTTTTCCTCATGAACGGAGAATTTTTTTGGTTGATTAGTTAGCCTATTCTCCCAATGATCCAAACACATATGCTGACTCTACTGTTCCCTTAGTTAAGAATGTTAAGCACCCTAGTGAAAATTTAGGAGTTGGAATGTACTCCTCATTTATGGGTATGTTTGATCTTCCATCTCCTGTTGTATACGTCAATGCCATCTCATCCTCTAAGGTGGTCCCTCGACAATGTTCTTTTAGAACTCATTATTTTCAAATCCTTGGATCTTGCCCCCTCCTACTGCCACATTACAAGGAGGGAAAGTTAGTGGAATGGCTTATCCTATATCTGCAATAGAAATTACGTATCAAGCGATTGTTAATACTGAAAATCCTAATCCAATCCATGTTTCATCAAAAGATTTGGATGATGATGTGGCACCAGTTTGGACAACTAATTACACTTTGGCTATGGATTGCCTTGATATCATTTTACCATATGAGGAGGAAATTGTAGAAGCAATGACATGGTATAGAAATGTTGTGGGTTGATATACAACATCAGTACTATTTTCTCCATGACTTACATAAAGTCGAATCAAGTTTTTCTAGTCCGTCTTCTCATGGAAATGTTCACAAATTTTTTAACCCTTTGGCTCTAGCACATATATTTGCTGAAGGTAATATGGTTAACATTTCAAAAACTATTATGGGGAACATTTCCAAGAGTCCCAATGTCATTGAAAATGTCTTCATTGGAGCCAATTATTCCCCTGAAGAGATTAAGATTTATATCGACCTTTTCAAAGATTCTAGAGATGTATTTTCTTGACCTTATGAGGAAATTCTTGGGATTTATCCTAGTATAGTTCAACATGAGATCAAGACTTATGAAAATGCAAATCTTGTGCGTCAAAAGATTCGATCTGTAAAGTCTAGGAAAGTTGTGGCCATCATGGAAGAAGTGGAGAAAATACTTAAATCAGGTTTCATCTACCTGGTTCCTCTTACTAAATGGGTTTCAAATCTTGTCCCTCTAGACAAAAAATACAGAATAATTTGTCTATGCATCAATTTCAAGGATTTAAATAAAGCTTGTCCAAAGGACAATTTCCCCACTCCATTTATAGATCAAATTATTGATGAGAGGGCTGGAAATGAGATTTTTTTCCTTCATGGACATATGCTTTCTGGATATAATCAAATAGCAATTCATCCTAAAGATCGACACAAAATGACATTTATTTGTCCCTTGGGTACATTTACGTATAGGAAAATACATTTTGAGCTTAAAAATGCTGGAGCTACTTTCTAGTGGGCTATGTCATATGATTTTTACAAAATCAAGCACATAATCGAGGCTTATTTGGATGATTTAGATTCTTTCTCTCACAAGAGAACCGAACATCCAAAGCATCTTCTTTTAGTTTTTGAGAGGTGTCGTCACTAGAAAATCTGGTTGAACCCTAATAAGTGTTTTTTTGCTATTACATCTGGTCAATTGCTGGGATTCATCATTTCTAATGAAGGAATTAGAGTTGATTCCTTCAAGGATGAGGCAAAACTTCAGTTGCCTCCCCCATCTAACATTTCTCAACTTCAAAGTCTCCAAGGAAAAGCCAACTTTTTAGGGAGGTTTATCATGAATTATGTTGAGATTACAAAAGGCTTTATGTTTTTACCTAAGAAAGGAGTTCTATTAATTTAGGAAGAATTTGTCCAATGCTCGTTCGATGCTTTGAAAAATTCGTCGAGCTTTGCTCCCCTATTGAGTCTACTTGATTATAGCAGAGATTTCCTTTTTTATATTGCGGTGGTAGAATTAACCATCGGTGTGGATCTGGTTGAGGAAGACGATTCCCTTAGAGAACATGTAATTTATTATTGAATTTTTGGCTAAGTTGATCGTAAACTTTGATACTCTCACATTGAGAAATTTGATTTAGTAGTAGTGCATGTTGTTCAGTGAATCCCTCACTATATTTTGCTGAGAAAATACTTTGTAATTGTTTACATCAATCCATTTTAAATTGTCGTAAGTAAGAAAATGATTGGGGGAAAATACAACAAATGGATTGTAATTTTACGAGAGTTCGATCTCGATTTCATGTCAGCGAAATCAAACAAATATTTGGTTTTTGTAGAATTAATTTCAGAATTGCCTTGTGAGGGTGATTTCACTTATGAAGAATCATTTATGGGTGAACTTTTCTTATCTCCTTGCAAGATCCTTGGTATGGAGACATCATTGTATATCTCTAGAATTTGAAGTTCCCTTAGTCTTTTTCTAAGGATGAATGTCAAAAATTACGTCACCTTGCTAAGGGTTATTTGATCATTGGTGATACCCTATATCCTTGTGGGGTTGATTCAGTCCTTAGACATTGTTTGACCTTATAAGAAGTTGAGTCATTTTTAAATGACTGTTAGAGTGCAGCTTGTGGTGGTAATTTATCTGGTCTTGCAACAACTCAAAAGATCTTTTGTGTAGGGTATTTTTGGCCTTCGATTTTCAAATATTGAATTGAAGCGGTAAAAAAATGCCACCCTTGTCAAAATATGTACTTAGAAAATGTGTGCTCATCTAGCTCCACTCTTTCCTGTTATCACCGCTGGTCCATTTACCAAGTGGGGAATTGATTTTACGACTTATCACCTGGCTTCATCCAAGGGACACAAGTAAATTATCGTAGCAACAAACTACTTAACGAAGTGGTTAGAAGTTATTCCCACTTTCAATAACGATGGTGAGACAACAAAACTTTTCCTTTTTAATCAATTTATCTCATGTTTTAGTATCTCTAAAGAGATTGTCACTGACCATGGTAGTCACTTTCAGAATAAAATGTTGTTTGAGTTGGTTTCGAAATTGGGATTTTAGCAGGAGAATTCATCTCCTTATTATCCTCAAGCTAATGGATAAGTTGAAGGCATTAAAAAATCACTTAAACCATCCTGCAAAGGATGATTAATCAAGCCAAATCCAACTAGGACATCATGCTTTATCCTACTTTATGGGCATATCAAATGTCTCCCAATACTGCCACTAATTTCACTCCTTTTTTGTTAGTCTATGGTTTGGAATTGATCTTTCCCATAGAATGTGAGATTCCATCACTTAAGTTGGCAATCCAACTTCTTCCAGACACCTCAAGTTTAGAAGAATGCCTTGTTCACTTGGAACATGTTGATAAGCAGGATCGATATGTTGCCACAATGAATAGGGCTAATAAAAGAAGAGTTAAAGCTAAATATGATAAGTTCATTTGACGTAGGGTTTTCTTTGAAGGCGACCTTGTCTTGGTTTATGACCAAGATAAAGACACCTTGGGGGCAGGAAAGTTCAAACCTATGTGGTACGGTCCTTTCATTGTCAAATGTGTCTTGAAGAAGGGAGCCTATGAGTTAGTTTATTTCAAAGGGAATGTTTTTTCGGAGCCCATAAATGGGCTTTAGCTCAGGAAGTATTATGATTATGCTCTTTCTTGAGCATTTGCTTTGTTTTGTAAATATTGTATATAATTGTAGCTTTTTTCTGTGATTATCATGGTGATGATCTTGTTTTCCATCTACTTTGGCAGGTATCGATGGGTGATTTGGTGTATTTAGGATTCAGAGACGGTTTCAGTAGGCACACCAAGAATCTAGCTTTCGCAACATGGGTAATTCATTATCCATTTGGTCAGCTTTTGGTCGCAAGAGGAATACATATTGGTCCTGCTTCTATTAATATGGCTAAATACAGTGTCATTATAAATTTACTTCTGAGGCAATATATTATGGTATTGAAACATTATTGGTGTACTTGGACTCAAAATTGGTGGTGTCTCAGTTAAATAACATTTATTGTGTGAGATATCCTTCATTATGTTGTCAATTTATGAGAGAGATATTATTACAAATATCATTTAATTTTATCATATTTATTCATATCCCACGATCAGATAATGCATTTTCTAATTCTACATCTAACCAAGCATTGGATTAGCACATCAATCATTCCTAACATTGAATAAAAACATAAAAAATCATTTGTATATATGATAAAGTCATTTCGAAGAATCTGCATATATAGATAGATAAGTTTAAAAAAAATTACAAAATGTGACAAATGTCCTGCAAAATTTGGGTTTATGCCCGATCATGTCTCTATCAAAATATCAATCTAATCTAAAAATCTAAGGTTGAGGGCCCTACAGTGGATGAGCCTCTCGGTAGAAGATAATGGTATTCACCATTCTTTGGAAGAGTCGCACCCACTCATGTGGTACTCCGACCACCCATCATTGTATGGCCTCTGGAAGGTCCTCTACTACCACCATTGGAACCTGTTAAGTCAAACTCTCCAAGTTACTATGTATCGCTCAAAGGACCCTCTCAAACTTAGCGGTTGTTCCTTGAGTGTCTCTGCCGTGATGCATATGCCTCAGTAGACCTTCATGTCTCACTGGTCCCACATCTGCATCATCATCATTATAATATTATTAGGATTTTTGTTACATGGAAAAGGATTTCGAATTTCTTGAGATTATCCTTAAAAAATAAAAAATCAAATATGTTTAAAATTTAAAAGCTTACCAATTTTGCCTCATGCAACCACTTTAGGAAGTGCTAACTTTGGGTCTCCTCAGAACTCTAGCCATGCATAAGGGTAGTCCTAAAAGGATACAACTTTCTCCTCCCACCACTGGAAGAACTCATCATCAAATGCCACTTGAGTGACTTGTCATCCACCAAGTCTGCTCATCAAGTATGACCATCTAGCCATCTTAGGATCTCTAGGATTGCTAATGGCGAATGCAACTCTAGGTCGCAACATAGGGATTCACCCAAAGAAAAAATGAGAAAAGAATAGTGCCATAGCCAAAAAAATATCCTTCCAATATTGACAGGATGTGAGTTTCCTCTTCATTTTTCCTATGAGCATTTTTCACTAATCATATACTCCTAGTTTCAAGCACTCTACTGCTAGAAACATCACAACTCGTGAAGCCTGATGCAAAGAAGTTGATCTTGATGCCTTGGCGATTGTGAAAATGATGATCTATATATGAAAGTTGGTGATATGCTTGATAAGGATTTGTAACCCAACATTTTTAGTATTTGGTGCACAATATATGGAAATGTAATCATTAATGTTTATGCCCCCACTTGCCCTACCTTTCAAATTTACCAATTCTCCCCTCCTCGACAGACTTGTAATGAAGTAAATATCTTCCACTTAAATTTATAGTGGCATTGAATCTTATGAAAAATTGTTCCTTCTTTGGGTCCCAATAGTTGACTAACATGTTCAGTAATTTGATTTGGGCTCTCATATTCTGCATCATAAAAAAATTAAGCAAGCCATTTTAAGACCATTCAATGATTCTTGGTCCTTTAATCTATCAACTTCGTTGTGTTCCCTCTCTCTCCAAAGGATCGACATGCTAAAGAATTTGAAAAATTCATATATTAGATATTTAATTTTTGAGTTTGGCACTATGTGTATGTGGTTTTTGTAAAGGAAATTCGCTTATATACGAGCTTTCCCTTCTGAAAACTCATATATAGGGCTTTTCTATACACGACCTAATAAAACCAGATTCATGTATACACAGATCAAGTTTCAAAATCAATTTAAATCATCAAAAAATCAATCAAATCATTTAAAAATTCTATCTAAATGAAAAGGAATGTGGAAAATAATTACCTGGAACTTGCGGTTTCCAAATCTGTTGATGAAGTTGGTTGAATTTGCTTGCCAAAGTTTGCTCACAAAACTCTCTCCGCAACACTTCAATGGTAAAAATGAGTTAGGTAAGTTATAAAAATTTGTTATAATAAAAAACTCAAATCCACTTTTATAAAGTCCATTTTTACTTTATTATTTTAATTTCATGAACTTTTGACCTTGCTTGAAGTGTTGGGAAGGGACTTTTTTAGGGTAATGAAGACTTTTCTTATCAGTTAGTGATTTTTTCCTCTTGTTTCGACTCCATGATCACTGAGCTGTCATGGCAGGTATTGTACTCTAAACTGGCATACAGGCTAAGATTATTTTTCATTGCATTTTTTGTCTTGACCTCATACTGTGATGCTTAGCCATAGGGTTGACCCCACTATGTTCCAATTGTTTAACCTTTCTCGCCCACTGTTTCATAAAATCGTAGCATAGTGGTAGAGCCTTTCCTTCCATGGGCTTCCTAGTTAGAACCTCACTAGCACATGTTGCCCATGATGAAAATAGTATATAGGCTCAGGAGTCATCTTTAGTCCTGCCATGAATTTGTGTTGAAGACACATTCTTCTTCTTCTTTGCTTTTATTCTAGCTTTATACCCTAGAGGCTCCCATATGTTAATTTTTACTTTTTCATTTCATATTGACTAATTGCACCCTTTCTTTTGGCCTTAAGTTGGCTTCATTGGATTCCTATATAAGCCACTTTTGACCATGAACTTTCTGCAAGAACAAACCATGGATTCTTTAGCCTTTTCGACTTGACACCCTTTTCTGTGGAGGGAACATTCCTTGTGTTGATGACCAATATCCACCACCTTGCATCGAGCATAGGAATGTTCCATACCTAGGAACTAGTGCACTTTCGATTGACACTTGTTAACTCCACTGTACTATGGGCATTCTTTTATTCTTTTTTTTTCCAGATTTATAATATGAACAAGGCCAAAAAAAAATATTCCAAAAAAAGAGCAGGAACAAGACAATTTATTCATCATTTGATGGCATCGTGTCTGTAGTGTATCCCTTGAAAAAATCACTTAAAAATGAGTCTTTCCTCCATTGGGATGGGACTTAGTTTGACTTTAGGGAAGCCAAAACCTTGTCTTTGAGTCAGTCCTCCACTGGTTGGTTAACTCTTCCAATCATATGGAGATTTTGTTGATGCCTCTTATCTCGCAAACTTATACAATGTTATTTTATAATTCCATAAAGTCACACAAAGTAGTGCCTTTTTCAAGGGAATTTAACCTTTTTTCGGCCATTCCGCGATGTCTTTTTGACTCATTTCTGTCGTCCATACTTGTTCTATCAATTTATTCTCAGTATCACATGATTTACTTGGTCCTTTAGTCGTGTCAGTTAATAAGGCCCCCATTGACTTCTTGCTCTCAGGTTTGCTCTTATTGACTTCAAAAAATTGCTCTGAGATTAGACCCAGAGTTGCACCTTGGCCTTGTTTACATTATTGATAAGTGAACTTGTGCTCAACATTGATCAATATCATGGGTCTTTGACTGAGTGGTTTTCCTTGTGTTTGACGTAAAATTACATTATCACACATTTGGATTCGTGTAGTACCTTGGTTTCCATTTGATCCTATTAGTGGATTCCTCACCTCTATGATAGCTTTGATTATTGGTTAGTTTATAGGATTTATTTCATGCACTAGCCACATTTTATGCACACTGGAAATGTACTTCGGAGTGTTTAATTCATATTTGTTCATCCAAGTCCTTCCAAATTATTAGCGTGCGGGTTACACTCTCACTGGTTGATGTGGGATGCCTTAATGCCTTCCTTCTAGTAGATATTTTCCCATCAACTCCAACTCATTGCTCTAGGAATAAGGTCTATAGTTTTTTTTTTTTAGTACACTAGGGTTTGCAGTCATCAGTGGCAGACTCCTTCGATATCGATAGTGAGAATACATCAATGTCTCCTGATTGGTATATTCTTTCAAGTATTCGACCTCAACACGTTTATTCACACTTGTTAGATTGTACTGGGTACTTTGACACTCATTATCATTATTGGTAAGTTGTCTCATGTTTGTTAATGATATACATCAATGAACGGTAATCAAATGATTTCTGACATGGTCGAATTCATTTCAAGTGTTCCCATAGTGTAGAAATATACCATCTGTGGTACCAGTGACACCTCTAAGTTGGGACAATACCAATGAAGCTTCTACCAATAATGTAAGGAAGGATAAGGAGGCCTAAAGTGAAGGTCAAAGAAAGGAGTCTCAAACCAAAGGACAACCTGAAAAGACGGACACCACTTCAAAAAAGGTAGACAAGAAATCTAATTTGTTTAGTTTAGAGAATGAAATTTCTAAGTTGAAAGTTTGGATTCCTCTAACTGAACTAGTCAAGAATGATAAATACAAGTATCAGATTGCTAAGATGTTAAAGGTAGATCAAATGTCAAATATGGTTAATGTTTCCAATGATGAGCTTGCAATTCTGTTTGGTCTAGTTGTAGAGGGAAGTTGAGAAGATAGTGAAGTCCCACCTTTCTACCTTAGTCTAAAACTCCATGATTTTATCCTCCATAATGCCATGTTAGATTCTGGGGCCTCACACAACCTTATGCCAAAATCCATGATGGAAAAATTGGGATTAGATATCACCCGACCATATCATGACCTCTATTCATTTAATTCGGGAAGAGTGAACTGCCTCGGTCTTATTAAAGACTTGGTAGTGTCTTTAGACCAAAGTCTAGCCAAGAATGTGTTGATGGATGTGGTTGTCACTGATATTCCTCCACAGTTTGGCATGTTTCTCTTACAGTCTTGGGGAGCAAAGTCGAAAGGCACCCTACAACTTGATTTCTCGTATGCTACCATACTGGTATTTGGGCAGCTTAGAAAACGGTACTGAGAGAGAAAGATGAAATTTATGATAAGTAGCAAGGAGAGACCTAATAATCACCCAATCCATGTTGTAAATACTGAACTAGAGTCTTTTATTTTGTATAGTGATATGATTTCAGTAGATGATGACAGCCAGATTGTAGAAATTTTAGAAGTTTCCGAAGTTATAAGTAGTGTACAAGAAGATTTGATTGCAGAAAAAGAGAAAAAGGATGTAGATTGTTTGCAGTCAGAAATTTCACATGAAAGGATTATTGAATCAGTGCCAGAAATAGAGGTTGTTGAGACAACAAGTCATCCTCCAAAAATTCAGATAGATCAGTCCTCCAAATTTCAGTTTTCAGATGAAGAAGATGGTCTTTGGACCCTGCAATTTGATGGAGCACTGGGAAAAGGAGCTAAGATTGGCATGTGGATTCATGGTCCCTTGCATCAGTGAGGTAAATTCCCTCACAATGTATGAGTAATTTCATATAAGTTGGCTTTTGATTGCTCAAATAATGAGGCAGAGTATGAAGCATTGATTACTGGCCTTAAAATTCTCAAAAATCTAGGACCAAAGAAAATTTCAGTTTATGGCGACTCCGCATTGGTGATTAAATAGGTAAAATGGGAGTACCAGGCCAAGCATCCAAGGATGCAATCTTATCAAAATGTTTTCCTTGGTATTCTCAATAATTTTTCAGAATATACACTTTCTTTGATTCCTAGAAGTCAGAATTTTATGGCTGATTCCCTTGCCACTGCAACAAGTATGTTTAAGATCCTCATCCACTCAAATAAGAAGTTTTTAATTCATGTCAAGCATCATTTAACTGTCCCTAACAATCTGAGATATTGGCAGGTGTTTTGGGGTGATAAACAAATTAATAATTTTCTGCAAATGGAGGATGAATTCTTGCAGTCCCATATTGATGATGCATCTGATGAGAATGATTAGAAAATTGAAGCTACCAAGGTTGAAATGTTGCAGCTGAAAGACAATAACATTCCATGAGGTCTCATGCCTTTGGAAGAGTTATTTGATTGTGATGATTTTGCCAAAAATCCAACAATGGTACCCACAGAAAAAAGTGTTGAAGATATAAACATTGGTACAACTGACAAGCCCAAAATGGTCAAATTGTCGAAGTCTCTACCCCTTGAGATGAAAAGTAAGTACATTGCTTTAATGACAGAATTTCTAGTGTATTTTCTTGGGACTCTTTGGATATAAAGGTGTATGAAAAGAACATCATCTAACATAATATACCATTCAAGCCTGATCAAAAGTCATTCCGCCAGAAGCTGAGGAGGATTAATCCAAATTGTTGCCGTCCATTGAGAAAGATGTAAATAGACTCTATAAAACTGGTATCATAGCTCCTATTTGTTTTTCTGAATGGATGTCAAATCTTGTGCTGGTAAGGAAAAAGATGAGGGAGATTAATCTTTGTTTTGATTTCAATAATTTGAACAAAGTGTCCTTGAAGGACAATTATCCTCTTCTGAAGATGGACTATATTTTGCAGAGGGTAGTTGGGTCTTCCAAGATGTCACTTCTTAATGGATACTTGGGCTACAACCAAATTTTGGTGCATGAAGATGATCAGTTGAAAATAGCCTTTACGACACCATGGGGTTATGTACACCAAGATGCCATTTGTATTGAAGAATGCAGGGACCACAATTCAACGAGCAATGGACATTGCTTTTGCCAACAAAAAGGATGTATTTCTGGTTATTTATTTGGACGATATCACAGTTTTTTCCAAATATGATGATGAGTACTTGCATCACCTAAGAATTGTTTTTCAGAGATGCAAGAAATTTTTCATTTCGTTGAATCCAAATAAGACCTTATTTGCCATGGAGGAGGGAAAACTATTGGGGAAAATTATTTGCAAAGATGGTATTCGCATTGACCCTGCAAGAGTTGAAGCAATCCAACAGTCATATTTTCCAAGAAACAAAAGAGATTCAATATTTTAATGGAAAAATAAACTCTTTTAGGAGGTTCATCCCAAACCTTGCTAAAAATTTGAGAGAGATGACTAATATGATCAAGAAATATAGTGAGGTAAGATGGTCAGAAGATGCTAAGAAATCATTCAATGCGGTTAAATTTTAATTGTCTACTTCTCCCACTTTTATCAGTCCTGATTATATGTCATATTTTATTATATTTTCATTCGCTTCTAAGAATGCTTTGGCTGTTGTCCTGATGTAGAAGAGGGACCAAAAAAATGAACAACCCATAGCCTTTTGCATTCGAACTATAAGAGATGCAGTGCTAAAGTATAACATTATTGGGAAGAAATAGTTAGCCTTGGTGAAATCTCTAAAGGACTTTTGGGTATACATTATGCATTCACAAATTCTAGCTTATGTTCCAACTTCAGCAGTGAAGGAAGCTCTTATATAGACATATCCCAATGGTAGGCAGGGAAAATGGATCACAGTGATGCTAGAATATGATATGGAGATAAAACCGGCAAAGCTGATCAAGGGACAAGGTTTGCAAAGCTCATGGCCGAATCTAACTTGCACACATTGGATATCAATCTAATTGTTTCCCTCTGTGAAGAAGAAGTGGAAGACTCATAGGTACATGTATCAGAAATGTTTACTTCATCCTTGGTATTCTGATATTGTCTATGTATTGCAACATTTGAATCCTCCACCGGAAGTGCCAAGAAATAAGAGTAGATCATTAAAATTGAAAGCTTCAAAATACTGTATTCTTGATTGCGTCTTATTTTGGAAAGATCTGGGTGGTGCGTTGTTGAATTGTCTTGTTGAAACTGAAGCAAAATATGTGATGAGTGACTTCCATAAGGGAGATTGTGGTGGCCACCTCTTCTGGAAAACTGCAGCCAACAAAATTTTAAGGGTTGGTTTTTATTGGCCGACTCTTTTTTCTAATGTGTATAAAATTGTGATGAGCTATCTTGAATGTCAGATTTTTCAGGGGAAAAGAAAATTGTTGCCATTGCCATTGCAGTCTGTTTCAGTCTTGACACCATTCCAGCAGTGTGCTCTTGATTTTGTTGGGGAGATCCATCCTTCATCGTTAGCCCAACACAAATGGATACTAACATCAACATATTACTTTACAAAATGGATTGAGGCAATCCCAACCAAGCAAGTTACTGATTCTGTAGTTATTTAGTTTTTTGAATCTAATAACTTGTCAAGATTTGGCTTCCCGCAAAAGATAATCACCAATAATTCCGCTGCTTTTAAGTGAAAAAATATGGTGGAATTATGTGAAAAGTATCATATCACATTGGGGCATTCAACCACTTATTACCCACAAGGGAATGGGTTGGGTGAATATTCCAACAAATCATTAGTCAATATAATGAAGAAGATGTTGGAGGTCAAAAGAAGAGTTAGCATAAAAAGCTTATTAATGCTTTATGGCCGGACAGAGTAAGTAACAAGAAATATATATGCATGTCGCCTTTTTAGTTGGTGTACGAGATTGATATTGTCTTTCCTTCTTCTCTTGTTTTCCCAGTCATGAAGATTTTGCAGGAAGTGGGCAACGAACCTAATGATGTGCAACGAAGAATAAATCATATGATTCACTTACAATAAACCAAGGAGGAAGTATTTCAGAATACTTTTAAACTTCAAGAAAGAATAAAAAATATATATGAATGTAAGACTAAAGTAGATAATTTAAACTTGGGGGATGTAGTTCTTTGTTGGGATGCACAGAATGAAGAGAAGGGCAAGCATGGTAACTTAAAAAATATGTGGAAAGGACCATACAAAAATCTCAACTTTGAGAGACAAAAATGCTTATCTACTAGAAGAAATGAATGGACAAGATTATTCAGGAGGAGAAATCAATGGTAGGATTCTCAAGCTTCTCAAGCACTATCTTACTTGAGGAATTTCTGGAAACTTTCATTATCATTCTACATGCCAGTTTACTTTCTTGTCAGAGTGTGAAGTTGCTATCATGGGAGCTTGAAGCCAGAGGAGGAGGCCATAAGGGTTCTTTGAGCAGCTGTTGGTTTGAAAGATTTAGTTTGTTTTTTATTTGTCAAAGTTAGTCAGTCAGTCAATTTTCAGTTTTGAGTTTGGTCTTTGTTTTTGACTGCATACCCAATGGATAAGGCTACTTGGTCTATAGTGTTCTTGACACCTCCTAAAGGAGTTTCCATCCCTAGCTGGAGCTAATGTTAGTGTCTGTCAATCCTGCCAATTACCAGTGATCAAATATGCCCTTAAAAGGTTTTTGTTAGGGTCTCAAGTCAAATTTTTATCAGTTCATTAGGTTTTCAAAATAAAAATTTGGTCACTAGCTAGTGTGTCTAGGTCTATTACTACTCCTTTCAGAAATTTTCATGTTTCGGTCATTTCCATCACTCAATTGGATGTGCCATCACTGAAATGTCATCATCATCATCTCAGTCATATCATCATGGTTTCTCATTTAGCTCAGTGTCACCATTAGGTAATTAGGGTCAAATTCATCAAAATCTGTCATTTCATTCATAAATCTGGCAAATGAAAGAGTAGTAATAGGAAATTTGCTAAAAAAGTTTTTGTTTCAAAGTGTAATTTATTTCAAATATGATGTAATAAGTTCTAATGTTTCAAAGCTGCATTGAATGTTCCAAAGTTACATAGTTTTCAAATCAAAAGTGAAAAACATATGGTGGGCCACCCTACCATTATGAAGAAATTGACTTCAACAAGCTATAAAAGACCATTAAAATTCATTTCTCTCACTCATGTCATTAAAAAATAGCTCTCACTCACCAACAAGCACCTCCTCAGTGTTTTTAGGGCCAAAGGATACTACAAAAGGCGATTTCAAGCAACCACGCTGCGTTTCCAAGCAACCATGCTGTGCTTTCAACAACCATGCTGCATTTTCTCTCCAAAAGCCTTTAAACTTGTTTTAAAGGGTTCTCAATAGAAACTGAAGTCTTCCTCAGCAGTCTACAGGTAAGATAAGTTCCCTGGGCACCTTCATCAGCTTTATTTCCTTGTTTGTATGGTGCATAGCCTCCATTTGTCCCCACGCTGCATTTTTGGCAGTTTTCATAGCTGGGATTGTATAAAAATTCCCTAGGCTAAATCCTACATTCATTTGATCCCATTCCACTTCCCAAAGTTACCTAACATCCTTATCTACTTCCATAAATTTTCCTACCCTCATTTCCCTTCCCTAAACCCTTCATCCTATCACCTCACTCACTTCTCCATGTTTTCCCACTAGGGTTTTCCCTTGCACATTATCAAAATGGAGGAAGAAAGGAAATATTATAAAAAGGGAGGTCAAATATCAAGATATGAAACAATCAACACCCATGAGATAATGTCCTCCTTACTGTCCAAGAAATAATTTATTTTATTTATTTATTATTTATTTATATAATATATATATATATATATATATTATTAATTTTATTTATTTATATATTATTAATAATAATTATTTTTTTTTATATATTTAAATTAATTAATTTATTTATTTTTTTCAGAATGTAGGGTGTTTAAGGTTCTGTGAGGAAGTTCAACAAGTCAATTATCATTCCAAATTTACCAACTTTTTTTCCCATAACCTTAGGAGAGATAAGGTCACTGTTGCAGGGGTCAAATTCACAATTTCAACTGAAGCTATAGTAGTAGCCACAAGGATACCAAACAGTGGAGAAAAGTGGTTTAAGAGCTTGGACTTGGATGTGAAAAAATACAAACCCTTCATCAAAGGTCGCTATAAGCACAACATTAAGAAGGTTTTTCCTTTTGGACAACTCCTTGAGAAGTTATCTTCATTGATGAAGGTCATTGTGAGGGAATATTTTCGATATTGTACAAGTATCATGTCAGATTTCTCATGCATTTGACAGGGGTAAAACCACTTAACCTACCCTACTACCT
The DNA here is from genome assembly GCA_000404065.3 of Pinus taeda. Lineage (NCBI taxonomy): Eukaryota > Viridiplantae > Streptophyta > Pinopsida > Pinales > Pinaceae > Pinus > Pinus taeda. The sequence continues at coordinate 118,613 of APFE030868880.1, read as the reverse complement.
CTACAAGATCTTAGCTAAAATGGCAGAGAAGGTGCAACATAGACAAAGTGATCATCAAACCAAAATTTTTCACCATTCCCATCAAAATCATTGTATTTCATCAGCTTGTGCAAAAGAACATCACTTGGGAGACATTCATTCAGTCAAATGTCCTTTTGTCTTTTGCTAATTAGTCTACAAGACAAAGTGCACCATCAACATCATCTAAGCATATGGATATTGGATCATCTAACACTTAGGGCTGAGGTGACTCAAACATATCAGAGAGGAATGAGGCTTGTGTTAACTCCAAACATTGTGGAATGGGCCAAGCCTACGTCAACAGAACAAGGATCACAATCACAACATGAGGCACCTTTGCAAGATGAGGAGTCATTCCATCTTGACACTAATATAGTAGACTTTGAGGTTAATGAAGAGCATAAGAAGATAGAGCATGTCATCATGGAGAAAGGTGTTGAGATCAAAGAGCTTAAGGACAACTTGTCTAAGGCTAATTTCATGATTTCATTCCTAGAGCAGGAGAATAAGCAATTGAAGGTAAAGAAACTACTCTTGAATAAGCATAAGGTTGATGTTGGCAAAGAAGATGTAAAAGGAAAAGTGGTAGTTGACATAGATGATTTAGATGAGCATCAAGAGTAGGTGACAAGGAAGAGGCCAAGGACTGGATGCCTCTAAAGGGCACTTCAACAACAAAGAGAACAATCTCCACCAAAAGAGCAAATGTCTTCAATTGAGCTAATTGCAACAGAAATCAATGAAAATAGGGAGTTTTGGCTTGACAAAGTGAATTTCCATTTGGAAAATCTCCTTAAGAGAGCCAATAGAGACAACAAATTGCAAATACACATGGCTGCTCATTACTATACAAGGAATTAAGTCTCCAAAGTCAAGATCAAGCAGTTGAAGGAAAAATTCAAGTAAACCCTAGTCAAGCAAAAAGGGAGGGTTAAGTTGGATTTTCTTACTAGTGATTCCCTCATAGCATAGCATACCATCTTAGGTCTTCATGGAGCAGTTCTGGACCATTTTTGAAGACATTTGAAGAAATTTTGGTTTTTGTGATTTTTTGGAAATTTTTGAGACAATCACTAGGTCAAAAACACAATGTGCCCCACATTGCACTTTTGATGGGGGGGATCCAGATGAAATTTGGTTTACATATTTATATTTTCCATCATTTTACATAACTTCAAGCACTTTGGAGCAAAATTTCAGCAGGTTTTGGTAGGTGGAAGAGGCTAAAAACTACTCAAAAATCACTTCTCTGCCCTCTTTTTGAAGAGCTCGCTACGCTTTTGGAGTACCTCTAGGAGAATGCAGTTTTGGAGGGCTAGGAGAAAGATTTTTTGGTTCTTGAAGATTATATCATGTATAAGACATCGGAACCTATTTCCAAAACTTTTCAAATCAGGATTTTGAAAAATCAATTCTACCAATTTTGTTGCACTTTCTCCTAGCACGATGCATGCTTTCTTGAATTCGCTACAGTTTTGCTTGAGACTCCCATGTCTCAGTTTTATCAGCTAGCTTCGAGTTTTTGTGATGTAATTACTTATATTTGATGTAATTATGGTGTAATGAAGTGTAAATAAGCTTGTTAGGTTGTTTTCATGTAAATTTAGGCCTCATTTATGAAAGCAGTTCAGTTAAAGTTTAAATGGAGGATTTGTTTTAACCTCCCTAAAAATTAGGGTTTTGTTGAACAACTCATGTAATTAGTTCCTAAACTGAAGGATTCGACCTTAAGAGAGGGGAAAATGGTTTTGGTCTATATGTATCTAGTTTTCAGTCATAGAACAAGCTGGACATCAGTGAGTAGAACTCTTGGAGCTTGTACTTCATCACTTTTGCAGAAAATCAAAGGACATTTGCAACTATTATTCAGAAATTCTTGTGTTGTGATTTTGTGATAATTTTTTCTCTCTATTATAGTTTTATATGAATGATAAATCCATCTTCTTTCCATGCTTATTCTTTTCAGTGATTTTCCTAAGAGGTATTAAACATAATTCTTAGTTTTATGCTCTAGTTTGTTAGGAAATTCATGTTTATGTCACTTGTCTTCTGATAAATGAATTCATGTTTTCCATGCTCATTTTGATCTCTGTTTTTCCATCCTACACTACATCGAAAAACCCCCAAAGTATCACAAAAGAATACCTATCCTGCTCCTTTATATCTCTTGTAGTTGAATCCTTTGATCTTTTGACCTAGTTCCTTGATTTTCACTCTTGATCTAGCAAAACCCTAAAATATTCAAAACCCTCGAGTTGAACATATCTAGCCTAACATATTTTCCCACTCCAGTCTTGATTGGCTATGAATTCATAGAGATATCCCTCTTTGTCTTAGCAGGGCAAGCTGCTGAACCCTAAGTGGTTTGAGGATACCTCATTTGATCTCCCTTCTCAGCCTTAGGATATCGTGGAGGATAACACCTTCCAGCAGATCTTTTCCCATTGACTCCAACTCATTGCTCTGGAAATAAGGTCTAGAGTTATTTTTTTAGTAAACTAGGATTTGCAGTCATTAGTGATAGAATCCTTCGATATCGACAATGAGAATACATAATTGTCTCTTGATTGGTATATTCTTTCCAGTGTTAGACCTCAACATATATATTCACACTTGTTAGATTGTACTGGGTACCTTGACACTCATTATAATTATTGGTGATTTGTCTCATGCTTGTTAATGGTATACATCAATGAACGGTAATCAAATGATTTCTCACATGGCCGAATTCATATCATGTGTTCCCATAGTGTAGAAATGTACCATCTGTGGTACCAGTGACACCTCTCATCTCTATATGTTACGCACTTGTTCAACAACATCTTATATGTTGGCACTCAATTTTATACAGTACCACTACTCCACTTACATGACTTGGTATTTTAATGAGGATCAATTATACAACATCTTTGTTCAGACATCCTCCTATATGATACTGAGACATAGCTCTGTTGTTTTCTTTCGCGGTTATGATATGATGATCCATTATGTATTCTTTAGCTCAATTTGTACACTTATGTTTATACTTTGGATTCACATTATACTTGGTCAATGAACATGATTTATTATTTATGATCATGGGTATACCCACCTCAAACATGGGCTTTCTTTTTGAATCCTTCCACATGTATTTGATGGGATGTAATATAGTGATATCCTCCTTGGTTTTTGAATGGCACCTCTCTCTATTCTTAGTATATTCCGACCATTATGTTCCCTTATGACCTCATACATTAGGGGGCATTTGTTATAGCATAATTCAATGCTCTTGTAGACCTGATGCTCTTATATCGCCTTGGGCAGTCCCTTTACCCTTGCAAACTTGAGTTTATCTTAAAAAATTGTATTTCAAAATCCATACGTGACTTTGCCACACAAAAACACATACATACGCAGGTCCCAAAATACTATACCCACGTATACATTTTTGAATTTGAAAAAAATAAATAAAAGTTAATTTTCAGGAAAGGTTTACTGTTTTTACCGAGAACCCACCTACAAGAGCCCATGGCCTAATTGAAAAAAATAATTTGAGGTGGTATATATACACCCTTTGGGTAGGTCTAATTCATAGAAGAAGAGAGATATTCACATTATACTCGATTTCCTCTAGATTGAGCCTATTTTTCCTGTGCCTCTTGCACACCCAGTCTCTAGGAAACCTTGGTTTCCTTTGGAGAGATGCTCAGAATCGTTATCTAGCATATCCTTGTATCTATTAGAGAGGTTGTCTTTGTGGCTCAGGCTGGAAGGATCCAAAGGAAGGCTTCTTCAATTCCTTTGTCCTGAATCAGATTTTATCTATCTTGTACTTACTGCTGTTCATCAATAAAGAAATTGTTGTAGCTGCTACAAACACCCTCCAAAAGTCTTCCCATGCTTTGATTTTGGAGCCTCCCTTATATCTATAGGAGTCTATCATTCACTATCATTAAGAATTCATGTCTATGTAAAGAATTATCCTTCCATAAAGTGCTTTTGATGTCTTGTTTGACCCTCATCTAAACCTTTTCAAACACAAGCCATCTCCTGCCTTGACCTTGCAGCATTGCCAATCTTCCGTTTTGGAGCTGTGCAATCTTGGAAGGTAGGCTAACATTGAGAATATGAACTACTCAATCTTGGAAGGCAGGTTAGCCTTGAGCTTATAAACTACATAATCTTGAGAGGCAATGCTAACCTTCAGCTCAGAAACTACGCAAAAGCTTCTCCTACCCTTAGAAACTATGCAATTCATTAAGGAAAGGAATTGGATAGTCCCTTGTGGCTGGGAATTGGGAAATCCTTCTTGGTAGTGTGAATGGATAGTTTCTTGAAAAATAAAAAAGAAAAAAAAATCCCTAGAAAATAAGGAGTGCAAAATTAGTTTCCCGAAGAGTGGCACAAGTTGTTATTTTTTATTTTTAGCCAAGTGTCATTTTTTCCTTGACTTTAGGCATGCACATCATAAACCCAACCTATATATATATATATATATATATATATATATATATATATATATATATTATATATATATATATATATATATATATATATATATATATATATATATAAAGTAAATTCCCCTAGAGATAATTTTCACATTCGATCTTGGAACTCTAGCCTTCCCAGTTAGATCAAGGAGCCTTCGATGGGCTTGCGACACTTTTCCGAGTGAGTTTTTCTTTTGTCGTCTTTTGTTGCTTTTTTCCGTCATTTTTGTTGTTTCACTTTTGTGTGTTGTTTTGCTTGTTTCTTTCCATGGATGTTGATGTTTTAGTTTTTATTAGATTGTGTAAGTGTTGGTTCAGTTTGCCATTCAATTTTTACAAGCATCACATAAACTTCTTGTTTTTATCCATTAGTGGTCGTTGCTACAAAAACTTCCTTTGCATGTTTGTTTTTCCTTTACATGTTGATTTTCTACACTTGGTTCTCATTGATATATCTTACCCTTGGTGAGATCTACACTCTTTCTTTCCCAGAACTTAGATATGTCACTGTATTTTATCTTTCCTAGGCAGATCTGCGCAATCTTGACCAACAGTTTCCTTCTCGAATTGTGCATTTAGAAAATACAAGAGACAAGCCTCGAGCTTGGCCTCTAAGACTATGTAATGCACAGTCACTGGCTTTCCCAATTGCACATTGCTTAGTCACAAGTCTCAGCCATCAGTCCTGGCCACTAGGACTATGCAATGAGTAGTTCCTTCCCTCACGTTGAGCAACTGGGACTACACATTGCATAGTCTCAAGCCTCTAGCTACCTCCTTAACTGTTGAGACTGCGTAATGTGTAGTTCATGAGGCCACTCTTCCACCTTCATCCAGGGAATTGCACAATATTTCCTCTCTGTGTGAGTTGATGCATTGATCTTGTTACAAAGACTTATTTGATTGAGCTATTTTGTGTCTTCCATGAGTGAATTTTTCCATACAAGTACTACAACTTTTGAGGTTATCTTTATCCATCAATGGTTATCATTATGGAACCCAAGATACACCTCAAAGGAAACCACTGAAAGAAACACCAATGAGATAGTTGAGAGTGTTCTTGCCACCATGCCAATGCTTTCAGATACCTAAATATTTGTTGAGAAAGACTAAAACATTACATGGTACACAATGAAAGATGTTTACACATAAAGGAGTTTCAAAGTAGATCTTGAAGATATGTAGGTTTACATCAATGTCCAAAGGTCAAGATTACACAATATTTCATGTAGGTATCCATCCTTTCCATACACATACACTGTCAACTGGATTTTGTCACATACAGATACAAAGACCATGACTCTTAACAGTCTTGGTGGACGAAGGCTTGCCTCTACCTTCTTACTTGCTGGATGCAATCTATGCTTAGAACTTCTTTCCTAGTATGAGTTGGACATTTTCACCAAATGAACCTCCTATACACATTTATTGAAAGCTTCTTTCAAATTGTAGCTACAAAGGAACCATGGAGAAGATGACAGATCACTTCCTCATTCCATTCTACAAGATGATATTTGAGGAAGATCCACCTTGCATGTCACGTGAGGTGATGAAAGTAACCTCAGAATTGGAAGATTGGTTAGCCTCACTAGATGGCACTTACCTCAGAGTGTTTGGTTGTCAGAAGTCTCCACATCTGCTACCGAGGTATGCCACCAACAAGTTGGTCTTGCAAGAAGTTTATTATCATATTTCCACACGGTTATTGGGAGTGTTGTAGAGGAAGAAGAAAGCACCTCGGCCCACTCTTCCTTTGTAAATTGGATTGTACGAGATCAATAATATGAAGGTTGTTGAAACTGAAAGTAAAAATATAGGTAAATTTTCATTTGGTCGAATAAATTACAATTCGTATGATCTGAGGAATGTTTGCAAAGAAAATTGTGAAAAGATACATTTCAGTTGGTCGAGTGGGACTTATTTAAGGCCCGAGTAGGAAAGGATAAATAATCATTACAATGCATCTAAGCCCTACCAACTAGTCAGCTTTGTAGGTACATCATACATTACTCCTCAGTTGGAAGTAACTCTGGAAGCAGAACCATCACTGAGGTGCAACCCAGTGCGTGAAAAGGGGAAGCAGAAGGTTGTGCATAATATAGTGGAGGAACAGAGCCACAAATGAAAGTTAGGTCTATTCGTCTTGAAAGTTTCCATAGAAATAGAAAGAAAGAGAAATAGAGGAAATAAGAGGAAGAATTGAAGCATAAGGAAGAACAAGAACAAAAGGAACAAGAAGAAGGGAAAAGGAAGGAAGAATAAGAAAGGTGGAAGAAAGAAGAAGAAGCAAAATAGAAGCAAGCCAAATAAGAGGAATATAATTAGCTACTTGAAGAAGAGATCAAGTAGTTGCAGGATAAGGAACATTCTCAAGAAATTGAAGGTCTGATATTAATCTAGGATATGGAGGTGGAACCGGAGCATCAAAACTATGATGTTGATCTCATGCCTTCCATGTAGACAATCAAAAATAGTCTTCCCCTCCTCTAACAAAAAAGAAAGCTCCAAGAGAAGAAGAGGAAAATTTTCCTCTTAATGATGGTCCATTCATGGATATGTACAATCTAACTTATGATGAGATTCTAAAGAAGCTTTTACAAGTGAGAAAGAAACACTTTCCGGATGATCTCACATCTCCTGCATTCATTAGAGAAGGGGTGATAGTGACAAATATCAAGAAGAATCTAGAAACCATTTTCGTAGCCAAATTGGCCTTCATAGGTTCTACCAATTCAAACACAAAGTATCTCATGGTGAAGTATCGACGAAGTATCTCATGGTGAAGTACTCTGTGAAGTATTGACGTTGGGAGAGACCATGAGAAACCTCTACAAGGAGCTTGTCACCGTGCACAAAGAAGTTGTCTGCTTGCACAACATGCAACAAAAGTGAAAATATAATGCTAAATCCTTAAAGGTTCTTCATACATCCATCACTACCATGCATGAGTGGGAAATTTAGTACAAAGGCACACCTCCCAAGTTGGTGAAGAAGACAAGGCAACAGGCTGAGTTGGAAAAATTAGAGGTTCAGACACTTATCCAAAGTAACAAATATATCGACTCATTCATCACCAACATTCATGCCTCGTACACACAATTTTACAACAGTGTGGATTTCATGGTGAAGTCACACAAGATCCCTTCAGTTGGATCACTCACTGAAGCCATAGGTAGAAATAAAATGGTCGAAGAATACTTGGAACAACTCAACCAGATTGCTACCAAGGAAGATGTAGAGGTAAACATGCATAATATGTAGAATTACATTGGTGGCCCTATCTAGATCAATACCATGTTGCTCTTGCTAAATAAGGAAACTCAAACTGGTTCCAAGGCAGTGTACCTGGATGAAATGGGGGGTAGAGTTTGCTTCTAGCCTGATACCATATCAAAGTTTGGGGAAGTCATCACACATTACAAAGCTTAGTACCACTATGTGACTGAGAAACTACAAGTTGAAGGGGCTAAGATGAAGTTTCCCCAAGCTCAAGCTTGACTTGTTGTTGTCCTATTAGGCTTGTCTAGTTGACTCTACCCAATTTTGTCTTATATGGGTATGAGAAATATTGTCATATTATTTTGTAATTAATTGTAAGTGAAATTCCAAGTGTCAATTGTGGAATGTGAAAAGTTATTTTGTATGAAGTCCAAAGGTCATGGTTGAAAGAAGTCAAAAATTCATGAGGGAAGTCCAAGTGTCACAAGGGTGGGATGATTAGTCATCTCATTTGTTATAAATATACCATCATAACTCATGTACATGGCTTTTTGGCCGAGATTTTGGCTTAGGATAGAAAGGTAGGGAGTTTTGTTGACAGCCTTAGCTTCTCCTTAGTATAGAGAGAGTATCTTTATTTGGAGGAGAAGGTCTTGGCTTCATGTTCCACTATTGGGACTAGTGGTTTGGAAATTGTGTATGTATGTTTGGGACTTTCACTTTAATAAAAGCTCAGAGTCGTCATGTTATCATGCATATGTTGTGAATATAGCAGGACTATCCTTATTATGTTTTCAATATATGATATTTTATTTACACCGAGACTTATGAACTATTTCGTTTTCATTAGTATGAATCTTGTCGAATGTGTGTTGTTATAAATTTCAATCATGGTTATCTTGTGAACTATTTTGTATGTTAACTCATGATTCCTTTTATGCTCATGTGTTCCTTTCAAGCTGCATATTATTACATGAATTTAAGGGGCTCACTCACTTTCCCCTTGTTGTGTTAGAACCTCTCATGCATTTCACTTGACTCTTCACAAAGTTATACACTTGTTTCACCAAATTCATGAGTACATTATTCTATGCATTATCGCAGCCAAGGCATGCCACTAAAACCCATTATTTTGGCAACTAGGCTGTATTATGGATGGGGCTCCTACTCCAAATGGTGTGAGGTCTAATTGGGAATTCATATCAAGGAGACGCCCTGAATGTTGGAGGGTCCACCACCATCAACATTTCTGGCGCTAGAAGCAGGGCCAAATGACAAGTTGAGCCTATGAAGTCTATTTGAATATTCCTATCTTTAAATGGATTCTTTCCATATCTTAATGCTCACATGTTTTTCTAGAACCACAAATATTAAAGTGCTTATGGGGATAATTAACGACTTGTTCATTTGAAGTTTGACAACGAGGGTGGAACAACCATTCTCGAGCACACCGCTTCCTTTCTTTAATTTTGTACTCATCACGAAATTCATTGTGAGGATATTGCTTATAGGTTGTTCATATTTACATTCGAAGGGCACATTAAATATTAGTGTTATACATTACCAACCACTTATATTTACTCTTTCGAACATCTTGTCAAGGATCTATACCACGCCTTTAACATGTATGATTATAAATCTAGCTATAAGAAAATCATGCATATTAGAAAAGCACATGATGAATCTCTTGATGATTTTCATGATGGACTTCATTCATTTCTATTATGAATTTTCTGAGGGTGATATTGATTGGAATTTCATGAAAGAGAAGTTTTATTTTCTTGTTCATATTTCGATGAATCTAAGAGAATATTAATCCTTTGAAAGTCTCCCAACATACGTTGGTTATGGAGCTCTTAAATCCGTGTCGAAGGCAGTCGTTGTTCCAAGTGAATCTTCGTCTTCTCCTCATCAAACAACTCTATTTATGCAGGTTGAGGATGGAGAACTTGAGAGTTAATCTGTTAATCTACCACCATCTTCTCCCACCCCACATATTCAAAATTTAAGCACAAGTTTTGATTGTGGATTTGATTTGTACAGTGATGTTCTTTCTCCTTAGCCTCCTTCTATTGGTTCCTTTGGTCCTCCTGATTGTGAGTTGTTATATCTACACGTTTTAATCATTTCTTCTAATGTTCACGAGGATCAAGTTCAGGATGGAGTTAGTATCAACCAACAAACTTGCGATATAATTCACCATGACTATGTGTGGGATTCTATTGTTGAATAAGAAACTATGATGAAAGTTGAGCTCTCTCTTTTTTCACCCCTCCATCATTATCCTAACATCTTCCATGATTCTGTCATGCTTGTTATATCTTTCAAAGCAATAGGTTTTAATGATGTTAATTTTGATCACACTTATAAGGACTCATGGAATGTCAGTTTTATTGTTGAGCCCTTACATTATTATTGTTATGTAGGAAATTATTATATTGTGACCCCTTAGACTCCTATATATACCAAGGAGGTATTATAATTTGTATCATTCAAGAATTGTTCATTTATGTAATTTAAAGGAAGTTTCCCCCTCGAAGAAGATAATTTTTAAGGGAGTTGTCTTTAGTGCGACTTTTTGGATTTTATAGTGCCAGAATTCTGTAGAGAATGTTGAGGTGAAATATTGATTTTTGTTATTTAAACTAGCTTTTTAACTGTATATATGGATTCAACACCCTAAAAAACCCTTAGGGCACTTCAATTGTGAAGGGGTTACCATCAAGATTGTGATTTCAATAAATTCTTGCCAGATTTTAGAGGAATTAGGCCATAAAAACACCCTAAAAAAGCTTCCAAAAAGTTTCACTAAAGACAACTCGATTTTTAATTCGTTGATCTATTTTTTTTTTGTGAGCTAGTTGCATAACATTTGGTATCAGATAATTGGATTCTAGGGTTTTTCTTCTTCAAACAAGTCATCTTAGAATTTTCGCAATGACATTTTTTCTAAGAGGCTTCAAAAGCTGAAATTTCAACCATGTGGATCCAAAATATTGGTGAACTTCATGTACACATTTCAGATCTTGGTTCTTTATATTTTCAGAGATATGACTAAAGGAAGTTATGGTTTTTGTAGGATCCAAAATTCCATCTCAAACAGGTGACCTATGTAAAATCGTCATAAATTTCTCTTTGAGCATTGGATTTGAATTTTGTAAATAATTACTGAAATTGCATGAACTATAGTTTTTTGGGTATGATTTTTAGGGCCGAAGGTTGAAATAGTGACATGACGAACTCTATACAATTTTTATCTACTAAACCAATCTATAATTAGGTCATCATGGGAGATTGGCCAAAACTCTTCCTTGAATAATCCAATCTCGGCTTGACTTATGGGGTTGGAAACAATACTCAGAGGGATACCACAAGACGAAAGTTCATATCTTGAAGATCCGAAATTATAGAGATACAACAATTTCAATATTGAACTCCTAAAAACCAAGAAAAAAGTGTGTATTTTTTTAAATTTTGCATAATTTTGTTTGAAAAATAAGTTTGAAGTGATTCAAATGGCATAGTGAATCATATATATAATTGTTTGATTCTAAAATGTCTCGAAACAAAAAAGTGGACACACCTATTAAGAAACCAGAAATCTCTTCTATGATTCAAGAAGAAGAGGAAGAAATGCAACATGATATATCAAATTTACAAGACCAAGTGCAACAAATTCCGCTCTCGCAAAAAGTAACAAAAAATGAATTGGAATCTATGATGGTTGTTAAGATATATGATATAAAAAGGGACATGGGAGTTTTGAATGATTATTTAAAAGCAAGCATGGAAGCAATGATGAATGTCAATATAGAGGGGTTGAAGGAAGGTTTGGCAAAGTTGCTAGAAGAAAGGCTTCCCAGTAGTGATAAGGTAATACATGAAAATCATGATGAGAACAAAAGGATTATGAAATATGATTTTAGAGGCTCTAATGTCGGCTTTAAGAACTAACACGTTCCACATATCGATATGAGGAAGTTTCACAACAAGGATCTGGTAACATGGATACTACAAATGGAGCAATATTTTGATCTCCATGATGTGCAATACACCCAAAGGTACACATTGAATATTTATATTTAGAGCTCAATTAGATTGTTTGGTATCAATGGTTGTGTTCTTGTAAACCACTTGTCACTTGGTTACTTTTTACAGAGGAAATGATAGCATATTATGAGGATACAAATAGCAACAACTTATTTAGCCAATTGATAAATCTCAAACAAAAGGTTTCAATGGCAACGCACATTGAGGACTTCCAAAAATTGAATATCAGGGTAATTGATATTCATGAGGAGCATAAGATTGATGTATTCATAGGGAATTTGAAGAATAAAATCCAACTTGAGGTTCACCTTTGGGAACCTGATTCGTTGTAGAAGGCATTCATGGTGGCAAAAAAAATTGAAAGAAAGATTATGGCAACAAGGAAGCCTGCCACTCATAGCTATAAAGATGGAAGTGTTTCTACTCCTAGCCTTCCACGAAATATAAGGTTGAGGCCACAACAATTAGAGGAAAAAAGAGAAAAAGGGCTTTGTTATAGTTGTGATAGAAAATAACTAAAGGTCATAAGTGTGCTGAGAAGAAATTATTCTACATAGATTGTGAAGAGAAGGAAGAAAAAGAACAAGAAACATCAAAAGAGGAGGATATACACCAAGAACCAAACCTAGAGAAATAAGAAATGAATCTAACCATATCTTGTAATGCATTGGCAATAATTGCCATTCCTCAAACTCTCAAGATAGAAGGAAATAGTGATGATTGATTGAGGTAGTACTCATAATTTTATTCATTGTAAGATAGCCAAGGAATTGAATTCCTTCCTATATCCAACACCAAAGTGTCAAGTGATGGTTGCAAATGGAGGAACTATAAATTGATCTAGAAAGTGTCATAATATCAAGCTAACCATGGGGGAATATGTATTGAATAGTCCAATTCTTTCCATTCCAATGGGTGGTGCTAATGTTGTATTAGGAGTCTAATGGTTACAATATTTCGGGGCAATAGATTTTAATTTTCAATAGCTTTTATGGAATTTTTTTGGGAAGGAAAGAAATTTGAATTAAGGGTTATCATAGGGAAACCAAGAAAGATAACCAACTCTAATTGCATGAAAAATCGTTTAAATAAAGAACAATGAGGTGTAATTTAACAATTATGCTCACTAGAGGTTTAAACATTTAAATCATCTATTTCTCAAGATCTCCAAAAAGTATTGGACAATCATTCCAAGGTATTTGAGACTACAAAATGCCTTCCACCTATCTGTGATCATGATCATGATATTCATTTGATTCCAGGAAGTGTTCCTCCAAACATCAAACCTTATAGATATCCCTATGCCCAAAAGAGTGAACTTGAGTGTACGGTTGCAGGATTTTGCTAGAGGATGGTATAATTGAACCTAGTCAAAGTTATTTCTCTGCTCTAGTAGTATTGGTGCACAAGAAGGATGGATCATGGCGTATGTGTCCAAATTATAAGGAGCTCAAAAATCTCACAATTAAAGATAAATTTCCCATTCCTGTCAGTGATGAATTGTTAGATGAATTGCATGGAAAAATTCACTTCACCAAGTTGGATATTCGTTCAAGATGCCATCAAATTAGAACAAAAAATAAAGACATTATGAAAACAACATAACTCACGAGGGTCATTATGAATTTTTGGTCATGCCTTTTGGCCTTACTAATGCATCTTTGACATTTCAAGGTTTTATGAATTCCATTTTAAAACCCTTCCTTAGAAAATTTGTGTTAGTATTTTTTGATGGTATACTAATCTATAGCAAGTCTTGGAAGGATCATGTTGACCATGTTGACAAGGTTCTCAAACTGTTGGAGGAGAAACAATTATATGCAAAAACCTCCAAATGTTTCTTTGGAGTACAGGGGGTGGAATATTTGGACCATATTGTATCTCATGAGGGTGTTAAGGTAGACCCTACCAAAATTAAAGCCATTAAGGAATAGAAAATCCCCACAACCATAAAGCATCTTTGAATATTTACCGGGTTCACAAGGTATTATCACAAGTTTGTTAAGAATTATGCAAGAATAGAAGCACCTCTAACAACCTTACTGAAGAAATATGCATTTTATTGGACTCCATAAGAGATTAAGGCCTTTGAACATCTTAAAGAGGCAATGTGCCAAGCATTGATATTAGCTATGTCTGACTTCACAAAAACCTTTATTGTGGAATGTGATGCCTCAGGAAATGGAATTGGTGTTGTTTTAATGCAAAAATGAAGACCCATTGCTTTTGAAAGTCATCAAATCAAAGGAAGGTATTTACACAAACCTATTTAAGAGAAGGAAATGTTGGAAATGCTACATGCACTAAAGAAATAGATACCTCACCTAATGGGAGGAAACTTCAAGGTAAAAATAGATCATGATAGTCTTAAAATTTTTTTGGAAAAAATATTAAGAGCAGTAAAAATGGGTCACAAAGATGTTGGGTTATGACTTTGAAATCATCTATAGAAGAGGAAAGCAAAATGCTATTGCATATGCACTCTCAAGAAAGAATGAGGAGGTGGAAACATTGCTTTGTGAAATTTCTATTATCTAACTTGATTGGATAATCGAACCAAGGGATGAATGAAAGAATGATGAAGAGGCATGGAAACTCATTCAAAATTTGTAGCAATATCCCAGTAAATTTGATGCACTTAGCTGGAAAAATGATTCATTATGGTAAAAAGATTGCTTATATCTTTGTATTAATTCCCAACTCAAGAAAAATATTATTTTGGAATTGTACACCTCCCCCATAGGATGGAACTTATGATTTTTAAAAACTTACCACAAGGTTAATAAGGATTTTTTTTTGGGATGGCCTTAAATCTGATATTCAAAATTTTGTGGCAAAATGTTTGGTTTTCCAACAAAATAAAGTTGAGACAATTAAGACCCTAGGTATGTTACAACCTTTAGTCATTCCAAGTCAACATTAGGAGGAGGTCCCAAAGGATTTTATCATAGGTTTACCCAATTCTGAAGGAAATTGTGTCATCATGGTGGTATTTAATAGACTTACCAAGTATGCACACTTTTGTGCATTATCTCATCCTTTTAAATCTAGTACAATTGCTACTACATTTATGGAAAAAATTCAAAAGCCACATGGAAACCCAAAGATTATTGTAAGTGACAAAGATCCCATTTTCATTGAAAATTTTGTATGGAATTATTTTCTTGTCTTGGTACTCAACTAGATCATATATCATTTTATCATCCTCAATCTGACGGGAAAACTGAGATAGTGAACAAATTTTTGGAAGGATATCTTCATTTCGGGTCAAGTGGTTCCATACTGCAACAAAAATAACCCCATTTATGGAACTTTATGGATACCATCCACCATCCATCACATAAACTTTAAGAGAAAATTTTAAGGTTCAAGCAGTGGAATATCACATCGAGCATCAACAACAAGTTCTCCAAATCTTAAAGGATAATGTCACTTTGGCACATAATCAAATGAAATAATAGGCAAATCATCATCGTAGTGACAAAAGTTTTGATGTAGGAAACTAGGTATTTTTGATAATAAATTATCACCCAAGTACTACGGTCCTTACAATGCGTGTTATGAATATAATTCATATAAAAATAATAAATATAAATATAAATATAATAATAATAATTAACTAATGGTTAGTTAGTTAGTAATGAATAGGCATTTCCTAGAGACATGACCATTTAAGAAAGGGCATTTGCCTAGGTTATATGAGCAGACCCTCATTCTCATTTGTAATCATCTCATATCTTACATCAATTCAATATACAATATTCAATATATAGTTACATGTCTTATAATGGAAATTTACGTCTTTGAATTATTTTAAAGATTTCTGTTGGATATATGACTTTTGGTTGTTACAAAACGAGACCCCTTTATATATATATAAACAACAACATACCTCGTTCAACCATCGACAACCTTGGATTTGCTCCTGTCAAACATTCCTGTTATAGTCATCATCAAACCTGTCTTCCTACACAGTTGTTGTTCTAGCCGCCACTGTCAGCCAACATGTTTCTTATACTCGCCATTCCACTCCATCTTATAACATATCCACCGATACAATTTGTGGAGTAAATGGGTTAACTTGCGACCAATCACTCTTCCAACAATGACCAATTTCATCTCATATTACACCCTTGTACACTACCATATCGACCCCAAATTTTGTATCTCCATATGAACAATGGGCCCAATAGTGTTCCGTCACAATTGTTTTTCTGCCAGTCAACCAGCCGCCTCCTGTTTTCCAGCAACCCGCGTATGTCATCCACCGATAGTTAAGATACGATATTTTTATTAATAATATAAGGTATGAGGTGGAGAAAAGTATCAATTAAAAACTGCACCAATTTTTTATTTTTTATTTTTAAATAAGAAGAGGCGATTACATGAATCAAACTGTAATTCGTACTTTGAATACCATTCACAAGTTGAAACACTACGCATGTGTAAAGTATGGAAGAGTTTAAATTTAGGTACCAAAGGCATTATCTAATCTAGGAGTTGAATTCCCTATTTTTTTATACATTGCATCATTTCCCAAAAAATAATTAACTTTTAAAAAGAGTATCATTTTTTTTTTGTAAACTGCGGAGGGTCCTTTCTTTTTCTATTACTGTGGATCAAAACCATTACATATTCGTAGTGGCCTCAACCCGCCCCAAGGGGAACCGGGTTTATTGGCCACCTTAGGTTCTTTACAGCCATCCAAAAATAGAAAGTCTTAATTCTTCTTGTCCACGCTAAATAAACTAAACATTCATAAAGACTACTAATTTTCCTTATCTGCATTCTAAAATTTTCAAAAAAGGCTTTAGTAGCTAATCTATTATCTACTATCTTCATGGAAACAAAAGTAATACATATCTTCCTTTACTGAGCTTCCATTCCTGTCTACTGCTCCACTTCTTTCTTGATGTCTGGGTGGCATTTCTTTATCTGCTGCTGTATTTCATCCAACTTCTTGTCCTGCATTAATAGAGTAATCTGGATATTCCTCAGTTCTTTCCTTAGATTTGGTATTCCTTGAGACAGTTCAACCATTTCCATAGCTACTTGCTCCATTGCCTTAGCGAGCAGTCTCTTCATGACCCAATAAACATGCAACACCTGTTTATATAGAGTCATGCGGTCTCTCGTGTTTCCTGGATCTGGGAGAAGGTAAACCCAATCTTCCATTTCAGGATCAGATTGTCCCTGAGTTGCCTCCTCTTCCATTTGCTGTATTATCCTTCTAATTTCCTTGTTGGTGTTCTCATAGTAAGCTCTTTCTGCATACTGAATCTTCTTCCCCATAGCTCTTCTGTTTTTTCTAACAGATGTTGATGCCTGCTCTTCTCTGTAGTCTCCTGCTCTTCCCCTTCCCCTTCCACGATGTCTCCATCGTCCTCCCCTGCCTCCTCTACTCCTGTAGTTTCCTCTCTCTCCTCGATTTCTCGTGCCCGAGGCACTGCCAATGTCTCGGTCTCCCCTTCGCTCTCGACCCTGCCATTCCTCATCCTCCCGGGTCTCTTGTTTATCCTCTATCTCATTCTCTGCCATCTACCTTATTTTTTCTCAAGCCTGCTCTCCTTTTTCCTCGTCTGAATCATACATCTCTATGTCATCGTCTGAATCATCCTGAACCAGTACTGTTTCTTCGGCCACCTTTTCTCTCACCATTCCTTTTCCTTTTTTATCCCAATTGCTTCATTCCTAGGTGGCTTCATTCTCCTCATTCCTCGCTCTCCTTCTGGTCGCCATTCTTCCCTTAGTTTCTGCTCTGGTTATCTTGATTTTCTGGTTTCGTTGTCTTCCCTTACGCCTGGCTCGATCCCTCACCACCCTTCCTCTTTTCCAAATCTCAAGCTCTTCCCTTCGCCTTTGCCTTCCTTCGTGCCGCTCTCCTTCTTTAATATTTCGTCCCTTTCGGTTTCCTCTTGCTGTCTTTGCTTGCTCGCCTTTCCACCTGTTAGCTCTTTCACCGTCTACATCCCTTCACATCTCCTTCGTACTATCATACCCGCTTATGTTATCTGACACTCTGTCATCTCTACCTCCCTCCATCACCAATCCATCATCGATCCGCATTGAGGTGTGATTCTTCCTGATGGTCCTGCTGCCCTTACTTATTATTACCTGGCCCTCCTCAGTCCTGTACCTCCTTCGCGCCTGCCTTGTATTAATTACTCTGTGCACCGCCAAAATCACCTCGATTGGGGGAAAAAGAGTATCATTTAAGTCCAAGGGAATAAAAGAAAAAATAGAAAAATCAAAACTTGTGTTTTAGTTAAAGTTGATTTAAGGTTTTTTATAAAAGGAAAGTGCATTTTATTATCCAAAGTTCTTTTTAGAAAAGGGTAATTTAAGAAGTAATTTAACAGATTATTTAGTTAAGGTATTCTTTGATATATTAAAAAAAACTAAAAAAAACATTCAAATTATAGAATGAAATAGAAGTACAAGGAGATTATTAATAGTAAAAAAAGGAAAAAAATCAAAGTACTTAAATACTTGAAGAACAATAATGAATCATAATCCGGAAACATGGGAAGGAAAAATTTCCTATAACGGTCTTTCAATTGTAGATTGTAGATCACTTATATTAAAAGGGAATACCCAAGGGAAAGAGATTAATATCTCTATTAGCACAAGTGTCGAGGAAAATTAAGTCAATGTTAATTTTGCAAATAAACTATTAATTCCAATGACAAGCAGAAGAGAAATAATTTTTTTTTTTAGCGACAAAGAATATAAAATTAATAATTTACAAGTAATAATTTACCATTATGAATACATATCTCAATTTTTTGTCGTAAGTATGTTTAACCCAAAAATTAACATCATTTTTGGTCAACCTTGGTTTAAAGAATTGGGTACGTTCATGTTAAACTTATAGAAAATTATTTTGATTTTTCCTTATAAGAAGAAGATGATCACCTTCGAGGACATGACAGTAAAATCAGAACCAATAATGCCTTCATCATAAGACTTTAAGGAATTAATGTTTCAAGACAATAATAAAACTATACGAAAGAAGTAGAAGGAGTTTGAAGAATTCATCTCTAGTAAAGACACAAAAATTTCGTGCCTCTGAGATCACAATAAAAAACTAATCGAACAAGTTAAGAAAGCTAAGGCCACAAAGAATGAACTCAAGAAGTGCTTATTAGAACAAGAAGAGAAAAAATAATTTTTAAAAATCCTTAGTCAAACATTATTATAAAAAAACCAAAATTTAAAAGATAAGGAAGATACTAAACATAAAGCCAACAATCCAAAAAGTGAAGAGCCTTTACGTCTAAGGAATCATAACCAAGCCCTACTTACACAAATAAAGAAGCTTAAAAGTGATAAGAAGTCACTAAATAAAAAGTTGGAATGACTTACACAAGAAGAAGTATCGAAGCTTCTAGTCCAAGTTGAAGATAAAGAAACAAATATCGATCTAGTCAAAATCGTAACTCAAGTAGAGGATAAACCTACTGAAGTGAAGACACATGCACAAGTTGCAGTTCACATGATGGACATTCCAAATGATGATTCAGTAGCCAACTCAACAACAACAATGCCTGGAGGAAATTAGGAAACAAACACTAACATGATAAAGGAAAGTCTAACCAAAATAACTATTACATTTGAAACACAAGAGCACACTTCCCAATCAATCTAGATACTAGTATCACTCAAAACATAAACGAAAAATTTATGTTCCCAAGAATACTGAAGTTTGTATAATGTAGTCCTACAATAGCTATTCATTACAAATTTTTAGAGATCAAAAGATTCCATAGAATATTAATTTAGGATGGTTCGATCCATTCTCAATACGATAATTTTGTTTATCACTCAGAGCATCATATCATCTTGTATCAACGGAGATCAAAGTTCAGAGATGAGAAAATATTCTCAGTAAGCTTTGAGGACAAAACTTCTTGAAGAGAGAGGCAATGTTATGAATATAATTCATATAAAAATAATAAATAGTAATATAAATATAATAGTAATAAATAATAATTAATTAACTAAGGGTTAGTTGGTTAGTAATGAAGAGGCATGTCTTAGAGACAAGACCATTCATGAAAGGGCATCTTCCTAGGGCATATAAGTAGGCCCTCATTCTCATTCGTAATCATCTCATATCTTATATCAATTCAATATACAATTACATGTCTTATAATGGACATTTACGTCTTTGAAGTATTTTAAATATTTATGCTGCATATACGACTTTTGGTCGTTACAAGGTGTTGCATAAGATCGGTACTGTGGAATACAAATTGGAGTTGCCTGCATCTTCCTAAGTACACCTAGTTTTCCTTGTTTCATGCTTAAAGTAGGTTATCGGTGACAAGATCCTAGTTCAAACAGTGCTTTCATAACTTGACAAAGAAGGAAAAATCATATTTGAGCCTGAAGCAGTCACGGAAACAAGAACTTGATAGCTGAGGAATCGATTAATTTCAGAGTATCTCATTAAGTGGAAGAACTTACCCGCTGAATATTACACATGGGAGGATGATACTTTTATACAGAAGCATCTGGAACTACTCAAGCATTGAGGAAAACAATTTTTTGAAGGAGGGAGGCATGTTAGGTCCCTATAATACTAGTGTATTCCCCTTATTTGTATTGATTAGCTCTTTGTGTATCTCTTCTACATTGTATCCCAACGAATACTCTACTACGTTGTAACTTAATGAATATTCTTCTCTCTATGTGTAGCTCTATGTGTATCTTTTGTTAGTAGTGGTTCTATGGGGTGAACTACCTTTTAAGTCATGCTTTTAATTTATCATTCATAATTTAAGCTATTAGGTAAGACCAATACTCTTTGGTAAGACTTATTAGGTAATAATAATTCTCTTAGGTAAGATAGAAAGATAATAAGATATGGCTGGGTGAAATCTTCGATCAAATGAAAACAATATGTTAAACGACCCATCATATATGGTTGGTTAGGTTGTTATCAAAGAGAAATTAAATGTGATACGACTATGAAGATATGTCCCCATATACAACTGCAGAAAGGTTGTTATATGGCTACTCATATATTTAATATGCAATTGGAGTAAGGCTATTCTCCATTATATGGCTCCTCAGATATGTCCTATATGTGATTGTGTTAAGGCTGTGATTTGGGGGGATAATATTTTGGTAAATGGGTGCTATTAGAAGTGATCATGTTGAAGGTCCTAAGTTGATGTAGTTATTCCATTGCAAAAGGTAATGACTACAGAGAAAAGAGTAAAGAATGCACAGTCTAACACACTTATTTGAAACTTAGCCCCCTATTTTAAAAAAGTGAGTGATTTTGCCCCATATCCTCTTTAGCACCTTTTATCATTCCCCACCATATAATTATTTCCCATATGATATCCCGTCATATTATCTCCTTGTTCCTATCCACCATATTCTCTATTATGATTTCATCCTGCAAAGTAATAAAAGTTAATAAAAAAATTATATTAAGTTTCATTTCAACTTAGTAATAAGAGTTCAAACTGGATGGATTGGTAACACAATTGAGTATTTAACTCGGCTGGGAAAAATGAGGTGAGGTCGGGTGGTGCTTGCACTGGGGCATATAAAGTGAGGTTGGGATATATTTTCTTGGTAAAGGATGAGGCTTTAACTTGACTGGGCAAAGTGACGTTGGACAATGAATGTAATTAAGGCTTACTAGGTGATTTTATGAGGCTTTAATCTGATAAACAATCATTTTATCTAACACACCTTGTTCTTTACCATATTATTCTCTACCCGCCATGTTATTTACCACCACATTCTCTCCTTCTTACCTACTTATCATATTATCAATCATCCACTTTTCCATTATATTTAATACCAACCTTATGATAGACCATCTAAGTAAATGAGCATACATAAACTAAAGGTTTCTACAACAAAAAAAGACGTTTAAAGTTAATTGATTACTTATATAGCATAAATTCATTATTGGGTGTATGAATTGGATTTAATTGATGGTTAAAAACCAAATGTATGTATCTTCAGTCTCTATGGGGCAGGCTACCTATGAAGAGATGTGGTTAACTACTCATTAATATTTTTAGTTTCCCATTAAGTTGAAGAATCCATGTGTGGATTGATGCCTTACTTTCCCAAGTGAAAAAGTATCACTCATAGTAGAAGCAACAAAAAAAGAGCCTGCAGGTCCAATTCTCGTTGTGATAGAAAGGAAATTCCACAAAGACTCAAAGTTGTTAAATCAAAAGGGTGTAAAAATCCTATTGATGATCAATGTGGCATAGATTCCATTATTAGGAAGATGAACTGGAATTTCTTGGTAGTAAAACCCCAATGTATGTATCTCTAGTCTATATGGGGTGGGTTGCTAGTGAAGGCATGCCATGAACTGCCTATTCATACTTATAGTTTCCTATAAATATATGTCATGAACTGGCCATTTAGATTCAAAGTAAGTTACTTGTTAATACTTTATGCTGCATGTTAATTCAAGGGATTAAAGTAAGAATAATGCTCATAGGTAAGACTCATTTCTTAGATAAGACTCATCTCATAGGTGAGAAAGTTTTTGTAATAAGTGTTTGGTTAGCATAAGCACCCTAATAAACTACCTTAGTTGTTGGTTCTAACTATCCAACTAGGTTTTGAAGCTATTGAGTAAACTATCAAAAAATAAGATGTTCCAGCTACCTATGCCTCTACCGTTGATATCTAAGTTGGGTATACTAGAAATGTATCTCTACTTGTAGCCTTACTTTCTTCTAGAAGACACTAGCACTGCAAGTCTAGCTAGATCATCAGTTAGGTAGAAATATGCACTCTACTTGCAACAAGGTTGTCCATAGGTAGCTAGGTAGTATTACTAGTAGAGCTAGTATAGAGGTACAAGTCGTTGAGTAGTAGTTGTGGGTCTGTCTGTTAGGTGTGTGTCATACTGTTTGTTGACAGATGTAAGTAGATGCCTTATTAATAACGAGTAAATGTATCCCCCATGTTGTTATTGTTTTGCCCCATAGCAGCCCACTATTGTTATTATTATTCCCTCACATTATTATTGTTATGTAGGCTCTGATTATATTTTGACCCTTAGACTCCTATATATACCAAGGAAGTCTTATCATTTGTATCATCCAATAATTGTTCATTTGTGTAATTTAAAGGAGGTTTCTCCCTCGAAGAAAATATTTTTTAAGTCGT
Source organism: Pinus taeda (assembly GCA_000404065.3). Classification (NCBI taxonomy): domain Eukaryota; kingdom Viridiplantae; phylum Streptophyta; class Pinopsida; order Pinales; family Pinaceae; genus Pinus; species Pinus taeda. Next base: position 95,691 of record APFE030868880.1, on the reverse strand, counting down.
TGATCTATCTTTTGTTTTGTTTTGTGAGTTGGTTGTATAACATTGTCATGATCTATTCATCGACTCATCTAGTAACAACTCCATATTTTCTACAGTCCATTCTTCTAAGCCACATGTTTTTGATGATCCACCTTATGGTGTCTTGCAACTACCACAAGTTGTAGAGGCACTTCGACCTATGCTAATGGTTATGTTAGGTTCTCGTAGTCTTGATGCTAGTTCCAATCATGATCAGGATAATGTTTTATCTCTCAAGAATCCTCATCAATTGATCACACAATTCAGAAATCAATCTATTTGACAAGTTTCACATCCTTCATTTGTTTTGAATGATTTGATCTCTCAATCATTGAAGGAGTCATACCTGATAAGCTTGTTTTCAAAACACAAGTTTTCCAATTTCTTCATGTTTGCCAATATTGAAAGTTCAGAAGAATGCTTTCGCACGATAGCTTGTTACAATATGCATGAACACTAAAATGCCTTAGCATAATGCTTCACATGTGATTTCTTGTTTTATTTTTCTTCTTGAATTTTCAACCTTCAGATGTTGCAACATTTTGTGTTTTATCTTTGGGTTTGGTTGTTTTTTTGAAAATATCTCTTTCTATTGATTCCATTGACTATATAGGCTAAGAAATGCTTCAGTGGTTACATTGGAAGTATCATTTTACATAAGCCTGGCCTAGATTTGGTTATTTTAGGAGTAGGATTAGATTGTTTTAGTTGTTTTGTCGTCATTTTTTTCCATTATGCTCTTTTCCTTCCATTTTTGTAATAACTTTCACATGAGGCTGTTATTGGTTTTGAAGAAAGGATGGTGAAGTTCAAGAGGAAATTGTGCTACTTTTAATGCTTGGTTATATGTTTATTCCCTCTCTTTATGTGGGTGTCATGCGGAAAGAGTTATTTTTGCGGACAAAACTAACCTCCCTAGGAGTCTAAGACTCTCTAGTGACAAACAAGACAATTAAGAGCAATCCTTCTCTAAACATACATCATTCTATGAGAAACCAAGTGTTTTTCGATCCTACCTCAAGTCCAACGCTCGTTGTAGCAGTCCAGCCTCGCTGATCCGGATGAGCTCCTCCTTCACTTTGAAACCTGCATACACTAACAATCAAACGATTACATAACACCTGAATATTCCATAAAACAAAGCATATTCAACATATAGACCAAGGAGTATATGAAACAATTCATTAACAACAAATCATTGAGAAGAATGGACTTATTTGTATTAAGGAAACAAAAAAGAAACCATTACAACCTGAGCCTTGGTGTTGTGCAAGTTCCTCCCAGGGTCCAGCAAGAGTTTTCCTCTACTTTGACAAGCTCACCCACTTCCAAATGAAACAAGAAAGGATGGTAATCTCTCCTCACAAGCTTACAATGGAAGTCCTAATTCTAGCAACATCTACCCTTTGGAATGTTCAGCTTTCAACCTCCCCTCCCTTGGCCCAATGCCTGTATTTATAGTGTTCTAGAGGAAGTTATTCAGTTCCAACATCAATGGGATACTCCCTCTTTTGGATGGGGTAGCTCCTCTCTTGATGGGATAAGTTCCTCTATCATAGGGATGCATGAACCATCTGGAGGCGCTCAATACACGTCAAACACTCTTCTAGAAGGCTCTAGAAGTGACCACAAGTAACTTTTTGAAGATGAAACTCGCGCCTTTTGACCTTTACAGGGGTACGCACCCATCCTTTGGCTTACAGAGCGTACAAGTACGCAGGAACAATGTGTTTGGGATGCGTACACGCAGGCAAGGTAGAGAGAACCTGCGTACCCAGAGATAAACATGTTTTTAAGTGACTTTCTCTCTTTTTGAAGTTTGACATGAAGAGCACGAAGCCTATAATAGATAAGGGTGTTATATCATATAGGAAGGGTGAAGTGCTTTATCATTTCGAGGATCATCTTGTAGAGAGCCCGGTCAGAACCTGCAATTTTCAACACAAAATACATGTATAAGATCATATCATCGCTGAGGTAGGCATTCCCATACTCAGATCAAAACTTTAACTAACAGACTAACTATTCTGATACATGAATGATGAAACGTTCCTTTGCTTGACCAGCACTGCCTCTCTCCTGACATAACGCCTCTGTTGTTCTGCCACACCTACGCTTTCCTAAATTCACTCAGAATCCAAAACCCTTCCATATTCCTATGCCTCTGGGCTCTGTCCATTAACGCATCTGTCCACCAGTTGCACGTGCAGGGTTGCGTGGTGAGAAAGGCATTCAATTTCTTGTAATTTTGTGTCCTCCTTTTGAAGGTTTCAGCTATCGCATAATTGGTTTTGAAACAAAAATTCGATCACTGTAATCTTGATTTTCTACTGAGCTTTGAGTCTCCGCCTGGCAAGCCAGTATCTGAGAGCTTGTTCCTCTTCAATCATGATTTAAGTGAGAAATGGCATTTGGTGGTATCATTCGTTGGCTACGACGTCGTCGAGAGTCGAACCTGCGACGTAGGCCTTCTGCTTCTCTCCCGGCGGAAGCGACACTCTCAACCGTCCATTGATCATTGACCATTGTACAGTTTTCAATGTATTGCATATCGTTTTGAGCTTTCTGCTCCATATTGATATCGTTTTGAGCTTTCTGCTCCATATTGAAGCTTGTAGGTTTCAAGCTTGAGGTAGTTGAAATCGAATCTGCGGGTCATGCACACACTTTGGCCAGAACAGTTAATCTCAATACTTGTACCCTGAGTTGTCTCTTTGTGTAGTTGAAAAGGCGCATCTTGGGACTCGATTTGCTGTCAAGCAACCCTGTACACAGTACACATCCACATTGCTTCTATTATGTTGGCCGACTATTATTGCATCAACCATGGCGGGAGGTCATGAGCTTGACTAACTCACAGAAGGGAATGAGCTGCCCGATTCCCGCCGAGGGCAATACTGCTATATAGTAGATGGAATTGTGAATCCTGTTAACTGGTCGGTGGATGAACATACACATCAGTTCCGTAAATTCTTTTTAAACGACGGAGTGCCATACGTGTTGGCTGTGTTTGAGCATGGAAATTTACCGCAAGGAGTAGATGATCAAACCAGGCGTGGTTGCTATTCAAGTGCGTTGAGACTTTTGAAGTTCCTTCTTCTTGAAAGTAAGATTGAAACTAGAGCTGCTGAAATTGGTCACATTTTTTGGATATAACAGAGCATATTGAACAAACTGTGGCCCCAAGAATCTGAAGCGCCTTTCGAATTGCGAGAGCTAAATGTCTGGGCTCCCCTGTCAGAGTTTCCAAAATCCATAGGATACCTGAGAGACCTCGAAAAGATCGTGGTGCGTTATGAAGGACTTGCAATAATGACTTTGCCTGACAAAATTGGTGATCTGCGTTCTCTGAAACACTTGGAGATAAGGGGCTGCTCCAGACTGAAGTCGTTGCCTGATTCTTTGGAAAGGTTAACAAACCTGGAGCACATTGATTTATTTGATGCTTCATCTTTGTCGATTCTTCCCATTTCTTTTGGGAAATTAACTCGACTCAAACATCTAGCTTTGAGGGGTTGCCACAACTTGAGCATCTTCCACAAAACCCTAGGAAACATTACCACTCTGGAGTACATAGATCTTTGAGGTTGCATCAAAGTGACAGAATTACCTCCACTACTCCTTCCTTTGGTTTTTGGAGCACTACAGCTTTTGGTCAATCGACTCCAGCACTTGGTGTTGTATCTACTCCAGCATTTGGGAGCAGCACAACATTTGGAAGCAATCCATCTTTTTTTGGGGTCAAAGTTCGGCTTTTGGAGCTCATTCAAGGGTATTGCCTTTTCAATAACCATTTCCTTAGTTGAATCATTTTATGCTTATCGACTTTCCATGTGTCTCAAACAATTTGAGGGTTGAGTAACAAGAGTAATTGATAGCGATATTGTTTGGAGTCTTTATTGTCTTTAGTGATATTGTTTTGAGATCCTCGCAGAGGAGAGCTAGAATTCTTTTAAAGGTTTTGAAAGCTCTACAAGAGCATATTTGGGCAAAGATATTTGTTGGAAAAGAAAGTCATTTCACAAAAGGGAGTAAGAATTTGCTAAAGAAAGTGGTTCCAATTGATGAAATATTAGAGTTAATGGACAATCTAATACTCTCTACTATAGATAATACAGTCAAAATCAGCAAAGATTTTCTCACCGATATTCATAGTTGTTTACAAGATGTACATGAAAAGATAGATTTTTTACAACTTGAATCACAGCTACAACAAGAAGAGCTACATCAAAATAGACATCATTCTAAACCTGTTTTTGTTCAGAACAATGAGACAACCACCCATCAGCAGCAAGTCAATAATGTTACCGTTCATTCAAATAAAGTAGCAGTTGTACATGCAGATGCAGAAACTCATTATGCACTTCCCAAGCCCATCATCAGACCTTAGGAATAGGTTGTCCACAACAAGCACAGAACCGGTCTTGGTTTTGACAAGGACTTCTCCTTTCATATCCCAGACTACTCAAAACCCGTTCAGTTTTAGAGTACTGGATTCATTCATGACAGTTCACCTTCAGCTGTTCCAGACTCTGCCTCTCTTCCACAGCAACATCAACAACAACAACAACAGATTGTAAAATGCCAACACTGTGACCGAGTTGGCCATCTAAAAGATCACTGTTTTGATCTTCATCATGTAAGCACTTCATAAAACCAGTCATTCTTCACACAGATGCTTCGAAAAAACGTCTGCAAGAACAAGATACTCTGGATGGATCATTTGGAATGGCATTAACAGCCAGGAAGTATTCCAAACATATTAAACTTGTTCCAGAGTATTGAACAGTCTTGCAGTCGAGTTTTTCCGTCATCTCCCTTGATCTGACAGGGGAAATGATGGCATCTACAAGCTTCAAGCCAATCAAGCGGCCTGAGCCAAACCTACCCACGCAGTCGAGTGTACAAGACAAAGATGCTCATAACATGCCTTCAGTTTCAATCTGGATATTCCTCTAGCAGAAGACTCAGCTTCTTGCTAGTTGAAGAATCCGGAACAAAATTGAGAACACTTCCTCTAGCAGAAGACACCAGCTTCTTGCCAGTTTTGGAAGAGTTCCAGGAATTGCATTAAGCATTCCAGAGTTGTTGGTCATCCTTAAACCATCACAGGTTGAGACTTCCCTTTTCAGGTTGAAGTTCTCCCTTTTATGCGGGGTGAGACCTCCCTTTATTGGTTGAAGGTTTCCCTCTTCAAAACAATAGGAGCACTTCCTCTAACAGAAGACTTCAGCTTCTTGCCAGTTTTGGAAGAGTTCCGGGAACTACACTAAGCGTTCCAGTTTTGGTGGTCATCCTTAAACCACCGCCCTTTATACCAACATTTCGGAGAGCACATTCAACCTAATGCTGCCATGCATATTTGCACATTTTGTATTACAGCTCTCTTCTTGGACTCATACATAACCCTTCGGATTAAGGGGGGGAATTTTGGACACCTAATCCTCAATGGGTTAGTGTGGAAGCTGAATGGACAAAAGGAGTCCAAGAGACCTTGGGATGTGAATCCCAACAGTCACAAAAATGTAGTATAAATGTATATCTCCTGTTAATAAAATATGTACTCACATGCTTTATCTTTCCTATTGTTCTTGCTCCCATGTGTGTTTAATAGTAAGGAACCAATCTTTTAAAGAAGCCAATATGAATAATATGACCAACTTTGCTTGCCATTTTTTCATTGTTGCCACCAACTCCACGGACAAAGAAATGAGTAGCAATGGCAACAACCCTTCATCCACTGACAGTAAGAAAAGTGTCTTTGAGGATGCAATTTCACCATTCAAATCAGTTGTGCTAATTCGTTCTAGGTTAGTTGAACAGTCATTGGGCCACCAGACCACAACCTATTGTGGGGATGAGTTTTTGATCCCAACGTGCAAATACTACCATGCTTCAGCAACTCGCCATTACAACAGACAAACAAGATTCAATTTTGGAAAATCATGGAGACAAATAAATTGTGAAGCATACTTTCAAGTATTTTCAAGATAATTTATCAATATCATAATCTCTAAAAGCATACGTGAGCGTCAATTTTGTCTACCTTTTCATAGGATTGTGTAGAGGCTACTAAGATCAATAAATTTTGGGACAGATCTTGAGGATTGTGCAAAGACTACTGAGATTAATATAGTTTGGGATAGATCTTGAAGACAAATTATATCTAAACGAAAAACTTGTGGATGTTCTTGAAACCTTCTTCTTCCTTTATATTTATTTTCAAAACTATGTCCATATTTATACAATCGCTAGTAGCATTTTTTGAGTGAATATTGAATTTGTTCATCATATTCAGTAGATGACTTATCAATCCTTCAAAACAACTTTTATTAATAGAATAGAATAATTCTAGACATAATTTATGCACCATCTATGAGCCTTTAGGAGGTAATTGTGATTTGAATCTTTGAATTCTACTAGAAATATTTGAATATTATTTTTATGCAAATATTTATGAGTAACATCCATGATATTTATTTTTATAAATATATTTATGCACTATGCAAATAGCCTTCTTGAGAAATCTCCATCTTTTTCTACAAAAATATAAGTCTTTGTATATTATTTTCCAGCAAATATTTATGAGAAAGATCTATCGTATTTATAGATACATTTGAGAATAATAAAGACTAGCCACAGTTGTCTTATTTAATATAAAAATTCTATGCTTGTTCAAACTATGGCTCCTTAATTTTCTCTCCATCTGTTTTGAGTGCTAGTAGATCATGCTGCAAGAGTTTACACAGATGGTGTGGAAAGCATTGGTAATAGCTCCAGAAGTGGAAAAAGAGAGTAAACATCAAATAGTTATGCAAAAAGAATTCACAGAGATGGTGTGGCAAGATATGGTGATTACTCGATTGATACTAAATCTGTTGATTCACAGTTGTGAATGATAATTATGATTTTTTTTGTATATAATTCTTGTTGGTCGAATATTAAATTTGGGATATTTTCTATGATTTGATGACTCATTATGTATGCATTGTTTTCTGTTACTAGGACTCCTTAGGACAATTATTGACATTATTTGCATTTTTTATTCTCACACAATGTGTTAGTCATTTTTGTTGGTTCTTAAGTCTTTTCTTTATTAGTTTTCTTTCCAAAGTGTCAGGCCAAAGACAATAATTTTGACATAGCTAATGTAAATATCCCTATCTCAATGCAAGCACAACTTACAAAAAAATTATTAAAATATGTAAAAAATATAGTGTAGTCTAACGTTTTGACAATTTTTACTCTTTTTTAGACTTATGTTTTTCACCGACTTTTCCTGAAATCTAGCAGAGATTTCTTGGAATCGTAAGTTTGAGCTATGTAATCTGCATAATGCAAGTGCCTTAAGGGGTTTTTAGGATGTTGAATTCATGATGCATTCATAAATTCATTTTAGACAACCAGAAAATGCAACCTTGACAATATTGTATTGTCAAATTCCATTAAAAAAACCGAAAAAATATTACACAATATCCATTAAGATGGAATATTTTAAATGGATGGCAATGTTTATATTATGAAAAACATTTTTCCAAACATATTTTGTAAAGGAACATGTGTTGTTCAAAACATACATAATATCAATATCCCATATGCCTTAGGTTGTTCAATTTATCATAAAATTTAAAATAGAGTATCAAATTTTTGAGTTATGTTCCCAAGATTCTTTTGTTAGGTGTTCATATACCTGGAGTCGCTAACCACTTCATATCCACTTCGGCATAGGAAATGTGTATGGATTGCTTATCTTTGATTATGTACAATTAATTTTAATCTCATCAACCAAGCATAAGGTTGCACCACAAATATTAACAAAGAAAGATGGTTGTTTGGATGCTTAATGTTGGGTAATATTGAAGTGGTGTTTGTAGTCCAAGGAGATACTTTCGTCCCACTTTCAATTTGTGAGTATCTTGAAATAAATCAAATATAGCGTGCTATATGACAACTTCAAATTGAGAAAATATAAGGACAAAGGATGGAATAGGGATTTTATTTATCTTTGCCACAATGATACTATAGAGATGGAGGAAATGAATGACTACGGGGCTCTGTTAGAGAAATATCATGTAGGTACATATACTTCATGCTAAATTTTTTATTTCAATTGTTCATTTTTACTAGACTGAGAAACCTGGTAGCTTGAAATAAATCAATTATGGCATGCTCTATGACAACATAAATTTAAGAAAAGAGAAGGACATGCATTCATAGGATGGAATGAAGGAAAAATAGATTTCACTCCTACATACAAGCTCAAAAAAAAATAATACTTCTATGCTGGAGGAAATTTAAAATCAAGACAGAAGTGTCACATACCAACATGGTAAGCATAAGTCAATATAGTATTGATGTTCTGATCGATAACGATTTGATTAGATTGAAATCAGTTTCCCATGCATGCTCATAATCTAGAATAAACATTAAATACTGCAAACTGAGTAAAAATATGAGCTTCAACTCAACACTTGCAATCGAGCCCTTAGAAACTAGATTAGCTGATTTTATAGAAGCTCCATTGAAGGTCCCACTATAAAGAAAAAATGGAATTCTCTCTATCGACTTTGGAGGATTTTTTTTCATATTTTTATTCTGATTTTGTTTCAGACTATTACCTATATGAGTTGCACTAGAGAAAATTTTCCATTTTGATGTAATTATATTCTTTGTATAAGGCCTAGAAAATCCTCAACAAGAAGGGATTAGATTCCAAGTGGAAGGGCTTCTGCCATGAACCCAAATCCTGTTCAGATACCCAAATTTTATGTGAGAAAATGTCCATTATGTTTTCCTAGGCTCAGTATGGCTACAAAACCTCTAGCTAAAATCATGTCTGCTTCTTTTAGGATCAATTAGCTATTAAAGCAGGTTGAATGAAAAAGTTTCACTACTAATACAATATTATCTTTAACCATTTATCGTTCATGAGTATGGATTCATGATTTTTCTTCAATTTTTTATTAAACATGCATCATAATCTGGAAATTCTTTATGAACAAAAATGAGAATAATGGAAACACATAGTTTCACATGTGTATCTTCCCAACACCTAACACACTAGACATGAATCCTACAAAGAAGTTCGTATTTAATGGTGTAGTTGAATAAATTTGTATTCCAATGAAACCTAATATATGCCACTGCAAACATTTATTCATGTTATGAATTCTAATTGGCCTTTACATGAGTTCAAAATTTTCATGAAATCATAAACTTCAACCTAAAGTTCTTATGTTTTAAATAAATATATGTTTGTGTGGGAGGCTTGATAGGAGTCTTGAACAAGTTTTAACATGCAATGGTATCAGTATGGAGAAAATTCCATTGCTATTCCAAAAATCATTCTGTCATTTCTTTCCTACAAGAAACTACAAATATTGCGATCAGGAAAATGTCTATATCGCTAAATTTTAATTGACTTCATAGCAAAAAAAAGTGTTAAATTTGTGAAAAAATTGTTTCTACACATTCTCCTACATCATATACTTCTTAACATTGTGGTAAAAATATTATAGGATTATCACAATTACTTAAAGTTTTTTGATAGACACTTATTCTCACCCAATTTGGGTAAGTCATGGCATCGAGGCTTTTATGTTCTCTGGTGATTTGGTTTGGATGTCCCTAGGCTAATTAACCTAGTAATACAAGTATATTAGGGTAAGGATCAACCTCAGTCAAGTTTACCTAGTAGAAAATAGATTGAATTTGATGAGAACAATATTTCTTTCTCTTAAAGAATCTTAGAGCATTTTCGCGAAATTTAGGTACTTTGTGCTGGTCAAATGGAAAATCAATGCATATTTACCAATATCGATAATGATAGTTCATTGAGTGTATGGAGGGAAAAGATGAAATAGGAATTTGATGTAAATCAGAGGATGCAAAAGATAAAATGCAAGCAAGATGATAAAAAGCAGAGGAAATGAAAGCAAGTTGATGAAAGTAGATCATATGCAATTTTGCAAGGAAAACTATAAGATGGGACTTGTCTAGTTAAAAGTACAGCCTTAAGTTTTGCCTAAGATAATTTGTCTATTATTGAAATGGAAAAATTTCAATATATATATTCAACATTCACAACCAATTTTGCAAGGCAGAGTATACAATGAAACTTGTCTTCTTAAAGACTGATCTTATATTTTGTCTAAGATATATCATTGAAAAGGAAAAATGTCAACATATATTCGATATTCAAATATTTTATTTTATATAATACAACGTTTTTCCAAGAATCCAATGGTAATTGTTTTGGCATTTAACTCTGTGAGGTTGTTGGCATGAAAGATTCATCTAGGGAGAAAACCCTGGGCTCAAGCATCATTGTAGTCTAGGATACTGCCAACATTTTCACCTTACCCAAGGGGTAAGGAATCTCACCCGAGGCCTGCCGTAGCCAGAACTAAGAAGGGTTCCTCATGGGATCAAGGATGCATCCGCCGGTATATATAAAGAACATCACATGCATAATTGAGATAACAGCATACCATCCAATAACAAGAAACTACTACATGCATGAATCTCAGAAGATATTTAAATTTTAAGTGGGTAGACATATCATAAAAAACCATACACACCATGTTAAGAAACTAGTATAGACTTTACTTTCTATTAATTCAACAGTAGACTAATACATGACATATCGGAATTTTCCATGGATGATTACAACGAATACCCATTTATAGACTCACATGCTCATTCTTTAACTTAGGGATCCTGCCCAACCATGTCCCTGTATTCTGGTTCTTTCCTACTGCAACCAACTATCCCATCCACAACTCCAACAACAACAACCAAACCCTCTTCCTTATGGGCGTTGTCCTTTTGTATTTCCCCTGCCACCTGGACTTCCAGTTCACGCTTAGCTGTTCTTTCCCTCGACTACCACTTACCCTCCCTATCCATTCGGCTGCCAATGTCTTCTACTGACACTCTTTTGCAACCACTCCACAACTATTTGTTCTTGCTTTCCCCTCTAGCTGTCCTCCCCGCAACCTAACCATTGCTTCCACCACCCATTCCCTCCTCATTCTTTGGCAAGCCAAAATAATCAAAATATTTTCAAAATCAAAACGAAGGCCCCAATAGGCCTCGACCATAATTCTTTGACTCATCCCTGAGTCAATTCATTTCAATCTTAGTCGACCCTACTGGTATCTCTGTGGGTGCTCTGGTTGATGGTTGCACTGTTGGTTTTGTTGATTCTACTGAATGATGGGGTGGTGCTTCCTTTGTTTCAGCCAACACATGCAGGGTGGCATATGCTCCTGTGGCACTTTCCTCCTTCTGAGAATCCCCTGTTTCAAATGAAGGCTCCAACTCTAGAACAGCTATCATGGTTTGTTGCCTAATTTCTCTGTACTCCTGAAGGGTGGCTTTCCATTAGGCGAGGATCATGTCAACCAGTTAAGTGAAGTCCTTGGCCATATTAGACATTAACTCGGTTGGTCGTTGACTCTACATATTGTCCCATTGTTCTTTGCTTGTGTCGCAAACCTGCTTTAGAGTCAGAACCTGTAAACGAACTAGTGGGCGCAGGTCTCTTATCACCTTCTTAGTTCTTGCTAACTCTTCCTTGATCTGATCGACCTGCACTTGGATTGTGTCGATTTGTTCATTGATCTACTGTAGGTGGAAAAAATCCATGTAGTTCGTGGTTCTGGTGAACAATTCTTGTATCTGCTCTCTCATGGGGTATACCAGATGATTTTTCAATGGAAGGGTTCCTGGCCAGTCATCGACTCTATTCATTAAGGCGTAGCCATCCATGATAGCATCGAAGAGTGCTTGTTTCTTCGCTTCTACCTAACTGATTTTTCCTTGGACATTTCTTGCATATATCTCGACTGGGTTTGAAGATGATGATCTTCTCGTCTCCAGTTTCTTTCTCATATCATCACTGGTCACTACTAGATTTGAGCATACTGCTTGGATATGGTCGCAACAGTTCACCAGTATGCATGTTGTGATATCTGCTAGGGCTTTCATGTTTGTGTTAATGACCATTGGCCATAATGATCAGAATATATGTGTGACCTCATCAATCTCAGCTTGTAAATATATGTTTTCCCATCCTAGGTGATCTCACTCTTCCATGACCTCCTGTAGTTGTTGTCTCTATTGCTCGAGCTCTTTGGTTGGATCATCATGGATATTTTCGGCCTTGTGTGTTACTTGTTGTATGAATGAAAATAGCTACACAGAAGACCAATATTATAGTATGTCAACTTGCATTGTGATGGGATTTGCAAAATGTTGTTGTATGGGTAGGTCACTAGCTATGGATTTTTCAGAGTGGGATGTGGGCAAATGGATGGGCTATGACAGTGGGGTGAACTGGGGAGTAGGGGGAATAATGTTAGGGTTTAGGACCACTGGGAAATTTATAGGAAAAAGTGGTTGGTATGGTTCATCCCTTTCCTCTTGCGGAATAATTGTGCTTGGGCTTTTCCCTTGTCGTGGGTCCAACCCAAAAAGTAGTGATACTAGTGATGTTTGTTGGGTAGCACTGGTAGATGTGGTGCCCTTATCCCACTTTGTTGACTCAACTTCCATTTCTAGAGTTGTTTGTTATGGGCCAGATGAGAGGGTTTATGACAGGGTCGCAGAAGTAGAGGCTGTGTGTAGGGAAGATTCCCACGACTTATGTAAGGCAGTGGAGGTGGTGGTGGGAATTTATTCAACTATTGGGGATGCAGAAACTGAGTGTATGACCTCATCAATAAGTTTGACAATTGTGATTTTTGGAGTAGTTCTCGGCTTTTTAATAGCCAGGTTGTGAATGACTCTTTTCTTCTTTAGCTTGGTGACTGTTGGTCGGGATGGAGTGCGAGAAACCCCGGTGGGAAGTTTCATAGAAAACAAAGTCATAATGATGGGCGAAAACATAGTGGAACCTTGAAATTGCAAGGGTTGGTTACTCTCACCTGATTGGTTGTCGAAACTTGTAATTGTTTTCCTCAGCATAAACATTTTCTCCTCCATCTGTAGCACCATTGGGTGTAAGTCATCTTTAGTTGGCCTTTTATTGCTACTTTACCGTACTTCTCCTTCTTGCTCCTATGACTTTAGGGCCCCAAACATTTATTCGTACTTCCCATTAGTAATCTCATAGGCTACCCCCGCCACGATCCCATCTCACTATGTAGCACTACTTCAGTCAAAATGAATTGTTGTGGGCTCATCTTGAATGTTTCCAAATGGATGCACCATGGTCAAACGTAGGTGTGCCCGTCTGAGGCTCTGAACTAGAATTATTCAGCAAACTCATCTAGTAGAGTTTTGGGTATCCTCTGCGTTGAGCTTACTGCAATTAGTATCATTTCATACTAGTGTTTGAAAGTCATTTCATTTACTTCCTTCATTCTTGGATCCCTTGACGCTCTCCATGGTTCATACCAGAGTGCTAACAATTGTCCTTTGATGATACACATCATTTCCCTCCCTCTTGGTAGCCTCCATTTCCACATGGCCAGAGACATTAGAATGTACCCAAACATAAAATTTGTACTCCACCTATAAACATCTTTGCATGCTCCAAAACATTTTTTGAGAACAAAATTAGACCAGTTGAGTACCTCCCCATTGCAGCAATGCTCTGCAACCAAGATTGCATCCAGTGTGCATTCCTTTCTCGAGAAGTGTCTCATAGTTTTCCCTACTATTATGTAGCAGGAAAATATGATGTCAACTCTTCTTATCATGTCAATCTTTGCTCCTCTTCCACCTCGTTCAGTTCCATATTTCGCATAGTAGTTATCATCCCCTTGCTTCTTAGTTCTTTTATCACCTTCTTGGAATGTTGTGGTGACTGCGTTACCTCTGGATGATAGCCCTATTAAACGATGAATATCGTCTATGTGAATGGGTTACTCTTTTTGAAGCCATAGTGATCCCCATGAATTCTACTGGCTAGTAGTTTAGTACATTGCATGGCAGCGAACTGAGTGACAAAAAACTGCTAAAATTCTCAAGTTGATTGATATCGACCTCTATATTCCTCTGAATTCCTCCCTAACTCTAGAGGTCTTGGTGTCGTCTTCCTTCTAGACTTCTTCTATGTAGACCTCTCTCTTCATAGTTGGGAACTGAAAGTAGTTCGTAAGGTCATTGTCAATTAAAATCGGCTTATCATATTTCCCATATAGATTCTCCACCATATCAATTCGTTCGTATAACTCATCTTGTGGAGCTAAGATAATTCCATTCGCCATCTCCCTATGTCTCTGGTAAACAATTGTCACCTGAGGCTTCGCACTCCTGCATTTTTTCAGTTGTTCTTCAGAGCGAGCCCTGATTTCTTCTGCTATCTACAATTGAAACTCTATAGTTTCCTTCATTATCCTACGAGTTAAGTATTTGAGCTTGACACAATGTTTTCTGACTAGACTTTCTCAACTAATTACTTTGATAACCTTCCCCATGTGTTCTAGCCATGCTTTACTGTTGTCAGCTGATCTAGACCTGACATTCATGATGTGGATTGGGGATGGATAGAGTGGCCGCATGGCGTATTAATTTTTCCATGATGGGGGTTATTTATTAATTAAACTTGTTCCTAATAGAAAAATATTTTATGGCTCCCACTTAACAATTGCATTATTGGTTACTTATTATGGAAATGACTACTAGTACGGTGAAAAGGACGGATACATTGTGTTACCATAAATACTAAAAAAGTTTCTGCCTACATGTAACTTATAGGCTCTTAAATAATATGCCTACGAGTGACTGCTAACTCTAGTCAACCCCCCTGGGACCAAAAATGGGTTACGGGGTGCTGATACTATTCCCACAACCTTATTGATGCTTTTTCTTAATTCTATGAAATGGATATAAAGGGCATGACTACAACTAACTGCTTAACATGACTAACTAACTCTTATTACCTTATACCTACATGCGGGCTCATTTCCAAGACCCCCCTTTTATCTTGAATTTGTGTTTGATGACTTCTGGAAGGGCTTTAGGCGTGCATCGCTTACCCATCCTTGTAGAATATCTCTGTCTAGTTACATTAGTCTTACGGCTCTAGAATCTCTGATTTCCACAACTATGAATGGGCCCAACTAGTCCATTTATGGTTTACCTAGGAATTTCTGTAACTTGCTGTCATATAGAAATACATGATCCTTGACTTTGAATGTTTTCTTCCTCATGTTCCTGTCATGCCAAGATTTTTTCCTTCTCTGCTCCACTGACTGGTGAAACTCAACCAAGAACCGTGATTCATCAAGTTCCATTAGTTGACTTAGTTTTTCTCTCAATGCTACATTGTCCATCATTCTAATTGCTTCAGAGATGAACATGCTTGTTATTATGAACTCTGTTGGCACCACTGCTTCCCTCCCATATACTAGTCGAAATGATGTTTGTTTATGAATTATTTTCACCATTGTTTTGTACGCCCATAGAGTTGTTGGTATTATCTCATCCCAATCATCCATGTTGGCTCATATAATATTTGTTGGACCTTTCTCCATGATCTTGTTGAATGCTTCAACTGTCCCGTTGTATTGTTGATGATATGGACTACTTTTATTATGCTAAATCATGAAATTCTTTAGAAGAGCCTCAATAGTTTCATTTATAAAATGCATTCCTTGGTCACTGGTGAGGCTCTTCAGGCATCCAAATCTTGAGATTATGTACTGAAAAATAAACCATACGGTAGTGTCAGCTATATAGTCTCTCACGGGTGTTGATTTTGCCCATTTGGTGAGGTATTAAGTAGCCGTTATTATATATCTTGCGTGTGAATGCCTTGCTGGTGGTGTTATGGGTCCGATGAAATCTATTTCCCACTTCTCCAAGATTTTCACTGTATGAATGGGATTTAAAGGCAGATCATCCCATCAAAAGGCTTCCCAACCCCCTGACAAACATCGGAGCTCATAGCATATTCCTTAGAATCTTTGTGAAGGGTTGGCGACCACAGTCCTGCATGTAATATCTTCCTTGTGGCATCTTTGGCTCCCACATGGCCTCCTACAACTCCCTGTGACATTCCCATAACACATATTCTCTTTCATGTTGAAGTACGCAACTCCCAGGACTTGATCTAGGCCTATTTTGTAGAGGTGTCCTGCGATTAGTTGGTGGTTTGTTTCCCTTACTATTAAGTGTCACCTCTGTGTTGCTGTATACCCCTCCGGGCATTTCCCTGTTGTCAATAGTGTAGCGATCTCTTCTAGGTGATCTGGGACTACCTCTATTTTTAACAAGTTGGAATCGGGAAACTGATCATCCAATGCTCCTTCATTCTCTCCAGTCTCCAGTCGTCACAAATGATCTAGTGCCACATTCAATCTGCCTAGTTTTATGACCACCTCGAAAGTGAATTCCTAGAATAGTAACAACCATCAGCATATCCTACCCTCTAGTACTAGTTTGTTTACTAAGTACTTCAGTGCAGAATGATCTATAAAAAACTTGAATGGCACCCCCAATAAGTAATGCCTAAAATTTTGCAGAGAATAAACCATGGCTAAGGCCTCCCTCTCAGTTGTCATATAGTTCATTTCTGTAGTTGACAATTTTATGCTGGTGTAATACACTGGGTGATCCATATTTCTTTCCCTTGGATGTGCTAAGACTTCTCCTAGTGCTATTCCTAATGCATCAATATGTAAATGAAACTTTTTGTTCCAATCTAGATAGATAAGGATCAGTGTTCTTACCAGTTTCTCTTTCAATTTATCTAATGCTTCTTGGTAGTCCTTGGTCCAAGTGAACACTTCCGTCTACTTCAGTAATTTCTCCATTGGGGCTATGATCGATGCATAATTCCTGATGAAATTCCAGTAGTACTTCGTATGGCCCAGAGTGGACCTCAATTTCTTTACATCATGTGGTGGCTCCATGTTGACAATCACCGCAACCTTTGTAGGGTCTATGCACACTCCCTCTTTGTAGACAATGTGTCCTAGTAGCGTTCTAAACAGTACTATGAAAATGCACTTCTTAAGGTTTAAGGAAATTTGCAATTGTCGACACCTTTCAAACATAACCCTTACTAAGCTTTTGTGTTTCTTTAGCAGGCTATACACTATCTAGTCATCCATGTACACTTCTAGAAACCTATGAATGTAGTCTCAGAATGCAACTATGACGATCCTCGAGAAGACCATTGGTGCATTCTTAAACTTGAATGGCATTATGTTGTATGCGTACGACCCCCATTTGGTAGTGAATGTTGTTTTCCTTTTATCCTCCTCGGCTGTCCGAACTTGATGGTAGCCTGAGAATCCATATGTAAATGAATATGCTTCATTACCCACTATGTTGTCCAAGACTTCATCACTCAAAGGTGTTGGGAATGGATCATGCACACATGCATTGTTGAGACTTCAGTAATCAATGCAAACCCTAATTTTTGTCACATCCTTCTTGTTTTGTATGACTATCAGACTTATCCACTCTACTTCATCTACTAGGAATATTATCCATGCATCTAACATTTTTTCTATTTCCTTATTAACCTTTTCCTTCACCTGGGGTTCAGTCTATATGGTCTGTGCTTCATTGAATGGGCATCCGGTCTCAGAACAATATTCATCTCCCCTATATCTCCTTTTATTCCTATTAGCTCTTCTACTGACGTTGGAAACAAGTCCTCATACTCTTGCAATACTTCAAAAATTTCTTTTGTCATCTCCTCATCCCAATAATCTCCCACAAATGCCATTTTGGGTTATCCTCTGTCCCAAAATTTTGTTTTCTTAGCTTCACCAGTAGAAGATTAGTACCTTCTCTTGAGGGACCCTTAGATGTCTCTTTCTCCTTCTCTTTCCTCAAAGGTCAGGTGTCTCAATATGTCTAATCCATCTTCATCTCCCTTTAACAATGTAAACTTTGAAACGGGAACTGATACGGTTACCCATTTCGTAGAGATAGCAAAAAAGTGACCCAATTTTGAAAAGGGGTGATGCAGAACACATGTTTTTTTAGAGCATAGTTTTTGGCACTTTAAATTTTTTTATGGACATTGTATTTTAGAATGGTAGTGATTTTCATGATGATTTAAAAAAGTGGTAATTCTGCATCAGGGCCTTTTTTTAAAAGACCTATATTTTGACTTTAAATTTTCTAATGTATGAAATGTAAATAATTATTTTCTAAATTTAATAATTTTTTAAGTGGTCTTCTTCTTCATTTTTTTTTTTTTGTAGTGAGGTTTTTATTGTTTTGCATATTTAAAGAAGAAGGTTGATATTTTGAATTTTCAATATTCTACATATTTATACGTTGTTAATTAATCTTTTAATCCACATGAAATAATTGTCTCTAAAAAACAATAATTTTTAACAATTGACATAAAAATAACTATTTTTAAAATAAATATAACCTAAAAAACTACATGTTTTGATAATTTTTTGTAATTTTTTTCTAGAAATGACATGTCAAAATCACAATTTTTATAGGAAATTTTAAACTAAAAATCGTTAAATAATAGTTTTTTTTTTATGAATTTCATCTATAAAAAAAAATTAATAATCACTCTTTTTTTCAAAAAATAATGGTTAACATAAAAATGAATGTGAAATTCAGATAGTGCAAATATTGAACACATAAAAACCTTAATTGAGTGCATATTCTTCTCATAAAATGTCAAAGTGAAAACATTACAAGTATAACTAATTTATAGTTACAAAAAATGAGCTTGATTTCCAAGCATAACTTAAACTTAATCAATAGTGTCATGTAATCCAAATTCTTTTTC
Source organism: Pinus taeda (assembly GCA_000404065.3). NCBI lineage: Eukaryota > Viridiplantae > Streptophyta > Pinopsida > Pinales > Pinaceae > Pinus > Pinus taeda. The sequence continues at coordinate 76,949 of APFE030868880.1, read as the reverse complement.
CACTAGAGTTTCATCATTGTCCTTTTCCACAATATTTTCTGCTTCATTTTTCTCATTTTCCTCTTCTAATGGATCTTTGATGTCTGTGAATCTCCCAATGTATGCCTTTCCAATCACTCCATGTAATGGTGGTTGGGGTTCCTTTGCCTTTTTCGCCACACGTGATTCACTAAAGTCCCCTTTCTTCAACCCAATTTATTGCATTACATCTGGAAGAAATTCAAGAGCATTAATTCTTTACTGGGTGAAATTGCATTGTATTGGATCTTTTTCAATGGAAATGCAATTTCTTCCTTTTTGAAGGCAACATGCTAGTGTTGTACCTAATTATCAAGCAAAAAAGGAATAATGAAGTAAATTAGTACAATGACATATAAATTAAGAAATAACATATTGAAATTCAATTCCATATAATAAAACTTACCTGAGCCAGAAGATAAATCTAGAACCTAATCTCCTTCATTTCAACATATGTCGATAAAATAGTTAATCAATAACTGTGGCTTTTTATAAATGTTAATCATCTCTCCTCTTGCTTCTTTGTCTTTATAAGTTAGTTTTCTCACAACAACATCATAAGTTAGTATTTGGCTATGACTCTTTCCATCTACCCAATTAAAAATCATAGACATATAGCTATCATCGTTTTCCCAACTATCAATATGGATTAACTCACAATCTTTTATAAATAGTTGATCTTCACGGTTAAGAAGATTTGACTTTTGCCTGTAACATGAAATAGTAAAAGTTCAATTAACTTGTACATAAATGAATTTTTTAACATTAATCAAATATACATTTTAAACATCTTACCGTGTAAGCTACATCCTTGAATTTGTTTTCCCCTTAAAGCTTGACAATAACATTGCCAATTGTGTGTCTGAATGAAATGTCACAAATCTCCATAATGGTGATGACTTGACTTCTAGAAATCCCGCAACCACTTTACTAAGAGCCTGATAAGTATAAGGGTCACTATTATAGTTAATGTTTGGAATATTAAAACCATGGGCAATATCTGCAATAACTAGGGCATAATCCCTTTTAGGTATGAGTTTAGCAATGTCTTCATAGTCACCTTGTATTACTTGATATTGAATAGTGTCTAGCCCATTCCAAATGAAATGAGTAAGAGTTGGATCAAGTTCAACATTCTTAAGACGTTGCTTCTTCAATATTTTGATCTTTATTTTTTCAATAAAGGTTCTGAAACAATCTAGTTCTCCATTATCATCTTTCTTCATCTTTTATAAAATAAACAAATATATGTAGTGCCCTATTTTTGTAGTATAGTTTTATCACTCCTATGAAGAGTTATATATATATGATAGGTTGATCACTTGATTGAGGAATAATGTCTTACATACATAGCTATATTTCCTTTTATGTTTATGTATGACAGATTGATCACTGGATTGGGGAACAATGTTTTATATAGTTATATTTCCTCTTATATGTGGCATCATTTATTATGTGTATTAGATGGTTTTGGTTATGTAAAATGTTATACATATGTTTTTTCTGTTTGTATATGATTTATGAAGTAGTTGTATGACATGGATGGTGATCCAAGACTGAGACACATATACCCATGGATTCTCATGGTTATGCGAAATAGATGGTTAAGTCTTATTTGTGGATGATACATGATTTGTGTGATTATATAAGTCTAATATTGTACTAAGTAGGATGCGGTACGATACTTGGTCATTTTCCATCAACGATGTTCAATTATGAATGACTGTGGAAGTCATTTCTTCAAAACCAAAATGACTGTGGAAGCCATGCACCATTTTGGGTAAAATGTGATTAAGTTAATTTCATTATGAAATTCATTTGGTTCCTTTGATCTATGAGATTATAATGTGTGCAGGTCTTTGAACAAGGCCTTACCATCGAACCATTAGATGGGTAAAATCTTACAATCAGTAGCATAAGGAGAAACACAAGTTTCAAAGCACAGTAGACGAGAAGGCATGGAAATTAGGGTGTTGAGTCCTAAATCCAAGAAATATAAAGACGTGGAGTCTTGTATATTTATGGCGTGGAGTCCTGAATATTTAAAAAGATCAAGTTGTGGAAGCTTGGATCTTTGGAGTAGATCAAGGCACGGAGTCCTCAATCTACTAAGGCACGGAAATGCATGAAATAGGGGTGCAGAATCCCTATTATCCAGAATAAAAATACCACTCATGGATTAATTTCCTTAAATAAAATTTCATTCTCACAATTCTTGAATGAATTTCTAAAAATAGAAAGTCATGTCCAACATCTCAAGCACAAGTTTCCAAAAATAGTAAATCACTTTACATAAATTGGTAACCAAGCAAAGTTGAAGAAAAATGAATTAACTTATCATTAATCAATCCTACTAGTTCAATCTTGATTGAATCCTCAATATTATTAATATTATTATTATCTTTTATGAAACTATGATATTATTATTAAAACAGAATTACAAGTCAATTTTATCTCCTCAATCAATTCACACATCTCCTTCATGACTCTCATGGCTCTATTTAACTCTCTCTCTATCTCTCTCTCTCTCTTTTAAATAATTCATTATACTCTATTTTATGCACTCATCAAAGAATGGCATATTCCTTTTCACTCATTAAAAATATGTCATAAAATATTCCTCTTACGCTCTCTTTAATGCATATGTTACACTCTCCTTAACTAAGGTATGCATACCCCTCCTTAATAGCATAAGTTATACTCCTCTAAATGGAATGTAATGCATCCGATGCATGCACATTTCTCCTTCTTTATGACAAGAATTGGTTGCTCCTCCTATATATGAGTCTCGTGTATTCTCACGTGGGGATGAGGAGGCCAAGAGTGGAAGAGACTTGAGGAAAATAGTGAGAGAGAGAGATATGGAGAGTAGCCAATTGCTTCCATAGTAAATATGAAATTATTGTTAAAATTCTAAGATCTCTAGCTATTGAGGTTGGCCATGAGTGGTATTGAAAGGAAGTGAAAATTTTCTTCCCTAGTTTGCCTTGCAAATCTCTCTATTGTTGTCTTTTGGTATTGCTTGTGAGCTTTTGCAGCTCGAGGGTTCCACGTGGAGAAGTTCTTCTTGGATATGGTTGGTAGGAAAACTGAGTGGTTCATAATGAGTTGGTAAGGACATTTTTTTTCAAATTCACTATGAATAAATCTAACCCTTAGGATGAAAATCATAGACATCCTATATTCATTATTTGAATTATGATCCCATGCCACTAACTTTTCTTCTGTATCTGATAAACCAGCATAAATGATACATTTCATTGTTTCAAATGTGGGTTATTGGGATATTCCTCCATCCATTGTCTTTGAGCTTCTACAGAATGGTCCCCCCCAAGCACATAATAATTGTATTCAAAACATTTTGACTTATCAAATGCTTCTTTGTTGGGAACTTGTGCTGGATCAACAAGAAGCTCATAATCAACCACATGAGCATATGGATTTTACTTCATCAATGTCTTCAAGTTGTGAACATGCAAATGGTGTGGCCTTTTGATTTGATATTGACATTGTCCTTCACTTGCCTTATAGATTTGTCTGACATTAAGCTGAAATGTACGACCACCCTCAATTAAGTTTCTCTTTGTCAAGCTCTGTTAAATGGAATTTTGTTTTGTATTAATAATGACATCCTCTAAATAAGCTCCTAGTGTAATGATTTCTCTGCTTTGTTTTGAAGTTTCACTAGGTTCTTGACTGTTGGTAATGACTACTTCAAAATGTTCAACATTACTTTTCTTTTTCATAACATTCTCATCATTAACTGTAAGAGATTTATTCTTGGGCATTGTTACTTTTGGTCTTTTATATCTCTTCTCAGTTCCAATGTCATCCTCAGTAATGACAACATATTCTTCACTGCCAGTTTCAACTTCCTCATCTTCAAAAGTAACTTGTCTACCATTGCTATATTTATTCACTAGAGGCTTCTTTTTTCTGATCCCTTGGATGTGGTTTTGTAGCATCATGAATTACTACATTTTTCTTGTTTGCCATATCTTCTTCTGACACTGAGTAGAAACTGCTGACAACTTTCATAATATTATGCTCTATGAAATGAATGCCTCCCAACCTAATTGAACAACTTTCAACAAAATTTTGCCAAACAAAATATCATATGTCAATAAAAACAAAGTTAAAAAAAATATAGTGAGGTAGTTACAATAACAAAAAACACAAATATAAATAACAATACTTACTATATTTTGTTTCATCTCATTTACAATTTGTTTACACAACTTTGTAGATACCTCTCTTGTGTCATACAATGAATATGATAACTAGTATTTAATCCTTTCACATGACTTGGGTGACTTTGTAAGTATGTAAACAACTTCACTGTCTGATACCAAACACATGTCTATGACTCTTCCCATCACGTCATAAATTCCGTTATCATTAGGTATATCAACATATAGATATATCTGCACATTTTGGCTTTCTTTTTCTTTCATATACTAGACTTTTGATGGAAGTTTCACTTCTTTTGATTTCTTCCAGTATGAAATCATCTTCTTATCATTTGAAGCACTTGAAAATTTTGTAGCCATCAACTCAGGTGGGGTTGATTCATCAATGTTTTTTGAAGATCCACCTTTAAAAGTCTTTGGTCCAAAAAGTTTCACAGAAATCTCCGTTGACGCCATTTTCCTGAAAAAAGACACACATAAATCAGTAAATGAAAAAAACATAGTAGCTTAAATTAACAAAAAAAACGATACATGATAATTAATTTTATAAAACAGCACAATTTTGAAAGAAATAAAAAAAATAAATTTAAAAAGTAGATCGTCGTGCTGCCACACCTTGAAAATCGGTCGGCCAACCAAGCTGGTTGTTGGGTCTGGCCTCGTAGCCCACAATGGTGGCCCAACCACTGCCCCCTAAACAACCCCTATAGCCTCGCCACCCCGGGTACCCTCAAGCCAACGAGGTGGGGCAGAGGGGCTACCCTCAGGCTGTCGGGGTGGCCAGCTTCCTCGTGGCACCCTGGTGGCCCGCTCGCCCATAGGGTGGCGAGGTGGGGTAGATGGTTGGGTAGCCATCCCCATCGTCCCTAACCTATGGGCCCGTTTGGCCGCCGTGAGCATTACTGAGCCCACCATACCCACTGCGGATGTAGTGGGTAAATTTTGTCCACAAAGAGTTTTAATTTAAAAAAATAAAAATAAACTTCATTAAATTTATTTAATTTTAAAACTTGTAAAGGAAAAAAAATAACTAACCTTTCAAATGCAAGAATCATCCGTTAAATATGTTGTTGATAGAAATATAGGAGCTCCACAAATTCACTCCAGGTCTTTCAATTAACCTTGGAAAACCTTGATATGATGTGAGTAATAGTGATAATGAAATTTATTATATAGGTGACATTACAAAGATGTTTTATCGTACGGTTAATGTGGGATTATTTTTTTTTTTTAAATTTAACATGTTAAACTTTTTATGACGATACAGGAAACTATGATAAAGCGAATATTATGGAATTGTTTTAGAGCACGGTGAATGTGGGATTAACATGTTTTACAAGGTATTATAAAAATTGAAAAAACATTCAATTGTATAGTAAATGTTATATAGTTTAACTATTAAAATAGTTTAGGTAAAAGTTTTAGTTTAAAATTTAAAATTTAAAGATTTATTTCATAAAAAAATTTAGTTAAATTTTTTCAATAAATTGTAGAATAAAATAATGAAGGGAAATACATGAAATGAAATTTTTTGAGGGAAATATTTTGGCGAAACTTTTTGGAGGGAAAATTTCATTCTCTAAGATATATAATATCTTTAGTAGAGTCTGCATTTGTATCATTCAACCTCTTCTATTTGAAAGGGATGGATCCTTCTAATAGTGAAGTTTCACTTTGTAAAGCATCAACATCTTCATCGCGTAACAACTCTAATCATATTGATGAATATAATGGAAATTATTCCAATATGAATAGAAAGTCAATTCTTCCACTTAGTCCTAATTCTAAGGTCTATGAACGTAGCACTGATGAAAGAGGGGACGAAGAATTTAAAATAAATAAAGACTTATGGATTCCACTTAGTCCTAATCCTATGGATTATGAGAGCAATAGTGATGAGGAGCATAATGAAGAATTTCAAAAGAATGGAGTGTCATGATGTCCAATTAGTCCTAGTCCTATGGACTATGAGAACAACAATGATGAAGAACATGATGATGAATTTCAAAATAATAGTGTCACGGTGTCTACTTGGTCATAATCCTATGGACTATGAGAGCAGCAGTGATGAAGAGCATGATGACGAATTTCAAAAGAATGGAATGTCACGGTGTCCACTTAGTCATAATTCTAAGGACTATGAGAGCAACAGTGATGAAGAGCATGATGAAAAACTTCAAAAGTATGTAATGTCATGGCATCCTCTTAGTCCTAATCCTATGGACTATCAAAGTAGCAGTGATGAAGAGCATGATGACAAATTTAAAAAAGAATGGAGTGTCATGGTGTCCACTTATTCCTAATCCTAAGGACTATGAGAGAAACAATGATGAAGAGCATGATGAAAAATTTCAAAAGAATGGAGTGTCATGGTGTCCTCTTAGTCCTAATCCTATAGACTATGAGAGCAGCAGTGATGAAGAGCATGATGACGAATTTAAAAAGAATGGAGTGTCACGGTGTCCTCTTAGTCCTAATCCTACGGACTATGAGAGTAGTAGTGATGAAGAGCATGATGACGAATTTCAAAAGAATGGAGTGTCACGGTGTCCACTTAGTCCTAATCCTATGGACTATGAGAGCTACAATGATGAAGAGCATGATGATGAATTTCAAAAGAATGGACTGTCGCAGTGTCCACTTAGTCCTAATCCTAAGGAGTATGAGAGCAACAGTTATGAAGAGCATGATGACGAATTTCGAAAGAATGGAGTGTCATGATGTCCTCTCAGTCCTAATCCTATGGACTATGAGAGTAGCAGTGATGAAGAGCATGATGACGAATTTCAAAAGAATGGAGTGTAACAATGTCCTCTTAGTCCTAATCCTATGGACTATGAGAGCAAGAATGATGAATAATTTCAACTGAATAGAGTGTCACAATGTCCACTTAGTACTAATCCTATGGACTACGAAAGTAGCAGTGATGAAGAACATGATGAATAATTTCATAAGAATGAAGTGTCACGGTGTCTACTTAGTCCTAATCCTATGGACTATGAGAGTAGTAGTGATGAAGAGCATGATGAAAAATTTCAAAGGAATGGAGTGTCACAGTGTCCTCTTAGTCCTAATCTTATGGACTATGAGAGTAGCAGTGATGAAGAGATGATGACGAATTTAAAAAGAATGGAGTGTCACAATGTTCTCTTAGTCCTAATCTTATGGACTATGAGAGTAGTAGTGATGAAGAGCATGATGACGAATTTCAAAAGAATGGAGTGTCACGGTGTCCACTTAGTCCTAATACTATGGACTATGAGAGCAACAGTGATGAAGAGTATGATTCTGAATTTCAAAAGAATGGACTATCATAGTGTCCACTTATTCTAATCCTAAGGAGTATGAGAGCAGCAGTGATGAAACGCATGGATGACAAATTTCAAAAGAATGGAGTGTCAAGGTTTCCTCTTAGTCCTAATCCTATGGACCATGAGAGTAGCAATGATGAAGAGCATGATGACGAATTTCAAAAGAATGGAGTGTCATGGTGTCCTCTTAGTCCTAATCCTATGGACTATGAGAACAACATTGATGAAGAGCATGATGATGAATTTCAAAAGAATGGAGTGTAATGGTGCCCTCTTAGTCCTAATCATATGGACTATGAGAGAAATAGTGATGAAGAATTTCAACTGAATGGAGTGTCACAATGTCCACTTAGTCCTAATCCTATGGACTATGAAAGCAGTAGTGATGAAGAACATTATGAAGAATTTTAAAAGAATGAAGTGTCATGGTGTCCACTTAGTCCTAATCCTATGGACTATGAGAGTAGTATTGATGAAGAGAGTGATGAAAAATTTCAAAAGAATGGAGTGTCACGGTGTCCTCTTAGTCCTATTCCAATGGACTATGAGAGCAGTAGTGATGAAGAGCATGATGAAAAATTTCAAAAGAATGGAGTGTCACGGTGTCCACTTAGTCCTAATCCTATGGACTATGAGAGCAATAGTGATGAGGAACATGATGAAAAATTTCAAAAGAATGGAGTGTCACGGTGTCCTCTTAGTCTTAATCCTATGGAATATGAGAGTAGTAGTGATGAAGGACAAGATGAAACACTCAGTCTTAAATCTAATGACTATAAAGGTAGCAATGATAAAGGAAATGATGTAGCATTTTCAGTAAGCAAACAGTCACATTTTCGACGTAATCCTAATTCTATGGACTATGAGAGCAGCACTCACAATGCACATGAGGAAGAATATCCAATAAACATCGAGTCAAATTTTCCATTTGGTAACAATTATAAGGACTATGATAGTAGCACTGAAGAAGGGGAAGATGAAGAATATCCTCCAAGTCAGTATTTTAAAAGCACAACTGATCATAGTGTGGATAAAATTCCTCTTAATGATGATCCAATGATGGAGATGTTGCCAAGAAATATTGTATCAAGGAGTAGGAGCAAACCTTTTTGTATCAATGCAAGATGTTCTAGTTATACAAGGGGTAGAGAAGAATACCTGATGAGAAGAATTTCTATCAGCGCTCTCATTTCAAATGAATGTTGTCAAAAATATTGCTTGAAACATATGGATTTCAAATTTGCATTAGAGAAAAGGAAGTCAATGAATAGAAGCATGCAAAATTCATATTTAGTTGGGTGCATGCAATCTACATTGTCAGGTTACAATTATCATATTGGGTCTTTATTTATCTATAGAAATGGTTTCAAAATGTTCCATTCGATGGGGAATTTTCGTCTCTAGAGTATTCAAGAAAATTTGGAAAAGGATCCCACATTTTATTCAGAAGTACGTCATAAATGACAGTTTTGGCCATTACCAAATACTGCAATGTCATGGATGAAAGATTTATTTTCAAAGCATGGAGGGTGTATGCAAAATAGAGAGACAATACATATTCCAAATAATTTTTCAAGAGGAGAAATCTACAACTTATACAAAGAATATGCAAAAGGTGCTGAGGGATATGGTTGGTTTATTACATATCAATATTTTGTGAAGGTATGGAAGAAAGAATTCAACAATGTCTATATTCCTAAGAAGACAAGGATGGGGATTTGCAGTACATGTGCTTCTCTTAAATAAAAAAGGGACAAATGTGAAGGGTTAGAAAAAGGTAAGCATTCATAACTTTAACTTTTAAAATTGTATAGTCATCAACTATGAAAGCATATTTCTTAATGGATTTCTTTTATGTTGTGTAGATTCAATTGTCAAAGAACTTTAGGAGCATCGCGAACAACAAACAAGTGAAAGGAAAAAGTTTTACAAGCATCGAAAGAAGTGTTATGATAATCCGAATAAATATTTGGGTTTGAGAATTGATGGTATGGACTAGAGGAAAACATTTTTACCACATTTTGTTCGCACACCCAAAAATTCACAAGAGGAAAATTTTATTTAGTATCACTTGGTTGGTTGTATGGTCTTCAATGATAAAATGTTGCCAAAGGGTGTACTTCACAGCTCCAAATATTCATAATGATGCAAATTTGACAATAACCATAATTCATGATGTGATTTCTCATTGGTCTGGTAATATTCCTAAAGTTTTGCATCTACTATTGGACAACACTTGCCGTGAGAACAAAAATCAAGTTTCTTTTGGATATCTAAACCTGCTTGTTGAATTGAGAATTTTTCAGAAGGTAAAGGTTGGTTTCCTTCTTGTTGGGCACACTCATGATCATATTGATCAGATGTTCAGCTGTTTTTCAATCAAATTGAGGAGGAAGGAAGTTGGGAGCTTGCCATCATTAATTGAATGTACTAATAAATCATACATGCCACAGCCTACTTTTGATGTGTTGGAAGAAATTGTTCACATGCAAAGGCTTATTCTTGGATCGCATGGTGAGGGGAAATGCAATGAACAACTTAATGACATTAGCTTCCAACATCAATTTCGTATCAAAAAAATTGATGGGAAAACACTAATATGGGGCAGGAAGTATTCAACTACTGCAGAATGGGCACCATCATGAGGTTTGGAATTTTTGAAGTTCATTCTAGATCATCCAATATTTGCATCAAAGATATTATTATTACAATCAGTTGGTGAAGTTCATAATGCACACACACAAAATAGAGATATAAATTATTTTGATTGCATAGAAGAAATTAAAAAATGTATTAGATATACATATGAGTACTTTGACATTGTTGATTCAATTTGGTGGGAGTCATTTTTCAATAACAAATGAAGATATACCCTTGAAAAATCCATTTATTTGGACACAAAATGTGTCAAATGAACATGAGGAAGTACACATTGTTGAACATCAACAATCTCAAGGTATTATTAATTCTTCACGAGAAGAGGAAAAAGAGATGTATATTGGTTCTAGAAGATCTTGTATACAATGTGAAGCCATGGAAAACCTTTACAGGGGCTCAGTATAGGATATTAAGGATGGTTGCATGATCGCAATGCTAGTAGATGGAGATCCCAATGGCTATCCGTTCTGGGCTGCTAAGGTTATAAATCTCTTTACAAAAAATGAGGATGTTACAGGTGTTGAAGTACATTGGTATGCTAGAAATACACACCCATTCAATGTTGTGTATAAGCGAGAGATGGTAGATGACAAAAAAAATGGCGGAAAGAGAAAAACAAAAGGGTACAAATATAAATCACCACCACATAGACATCTTCAAATTGGAGGATGTTGACATACTTGTTTATGACTTCAATTTAACAAAGAGAGGAACTCTTCGCTTCAAGACGATAGAGATTATGAAAAAGGTTGTTACCAGAAGGAATAATGTTGAGATGGGAGTCAGTTGAAACTAGTCGTAGATCTAGAAGAATTTTGAAACCTCAAATGGTGGGCATGCATGTGGACTCATATGGGGCACTACTTGATGAAAGAGAAGAATATGGAACATTTTCGTCAGCATCCAGTCATTCATCTGAAGATGTGAATTCTAATGATGTGTAAGAAAATATGAGTTATTTTGAATAATTATCTAAGACAGTTTATATAACTGATGTTTGCATCATATCTTGAAATAAAAATTTTGATTTCCATATGGTGTTAAAGCAGAAGTTATGAGTCATTTTTATGTTGTTGGATTATATGTCTTAATTACGATAATTGTTATTGTTTAAGATATCTACAATGCAACATTAAATTAGAGATATAATGTATGCTTCATTCAGTATACAAATAATAACATTTTGATTCATTTAGTCATGTAATTTGTTCATAATGTCATGGTTTTTTAATTTTGTGGTTGAAAAATTCCAATTTTTTTTGTATCTAGCATGTTATGGTTGGAAACATGTTGAATTTATACTTTGGAAAGAAAAATGTTATTCTACCAAAAACATTAGTGTGTTTTTTTCCTCATAAACAACTGTTTTTTTGCACATAAAAATTTGATTTTACTAACATTTTCTTCTTCGTATCTACTTGACATTTGTTCCTGCACTATCCTTCCTGTAACATGTAAGGAAGGATCCTCTTCATCATTCTAGCTCCTATCCCTCCTGTTGTCAATCCTGCTTTGTCCTGCATCCTCTTACCATCCCCATTCCTCTTCGGGTTTTCCTCACACCGCTCCTACTTGGTAGGGTCCCATATTTCTCTTTTTTAGAGTCTAAACCACTCTCGCTTGCCACTTTTTAGCTAGAAGTTCTCTCCTTTGTGCTCTAACATCTCTAACTTTTCACAACCCTTCTACATCCATTCCTTCAACAAAATCTCTATTCCCCAGCTGGTAGCATTCTTCCCTTAGGTCCTTCCCCCGGTATTGGGGTTTTACGCTACCATCTCTATAGTAGGTTAGGGCAATAGTCCTTCTACCATAAACATTTTAATCCACAATAGCACTTCCCTCATCAACCTTCCCCTTAATTCAGATCCAAACACCGCTTCTGCCTTTGAGAAACATTGATAACTTTTGGCAGCAAACTTGACTATATACCTGTACACCGTAGTCTTCACCCAAAAATCAACTGCTCTGGTCGGCTTGCTATCTAACTACTGGAGCGATATGAGGTCTGAGGGCATCGAATTGCGGCGAGCAGATGTTGGTCCTCCTAGTTGATTATGCACTTCCAGCCCTTTCAACCACTTATATAAGTCCTCTGGGAACTTGCACCAAGAGTTCTCATATTGGTCATTAGCACCCTCAGCATATAAAATCCCTTCACTCACCTTGTTAACTAGTTGATTTCTTTGGATAGCTTGCTCTTCTATAAACTGATCTATTATGTGATCCCACCAATCCCTAATCTCTTTCATGAATATCCTCGACACCATGTTTTGAACCAGTTCTTGTAGCGTCTAGTCCCGACAACAGAGCCATTTGCTGGCACGAAAGAGTCATCAAGGGAGAAGAGTTTGGGTTCAAGCACATAGAGCCAACAGTGGATCGTTGTAATCTAGGAAAACACTGTCATTTCCACCTTACCCGAGGGGTAAGGAGTCTCACTCGAGGCGTATCATGACCAAAACTAAGAGGGGTTCATCATGGGATCAAGGATGTATCTGCTGGTAATATATAAACAACATCACGTACATAATCGAGATAACATCATACCATCCAATGCTAAGAAACTACTACATGCATGAATCTTACAAGATATTTAAAATTTTAAGTGGGTCGACATATCATAAACAACCATACACACCATGCTAAGAAACCAGTCTAGACTTCATATTAATTCAACAGTAGACTATTACATGACATATCGATATTCGTCATAGATGATTACAAGGAATACCTATTTACATACTCATAGGCTCATTCTTTAACTCATGGGTCTTGCTCAGTCATGTCCTTGCATTCTGGCTCTGCCCTGCCACAACCAACTATCCCAGCTACAACTCCAACAACAACAACCAACCCCTCTTCCTTATGGGTTTGCTCCTTTCGTATTTCCCCTGCCACCTAGACTGCCAATTCCCGCTCAATTTTTCTTTCCCTTGGCTACCACTCCTCCTTCCTATTTTTTCGAATGCCTCTATCTTCTACTGACACTTTTTCGTAACCACTTTATAACTACTTGTTCCTGCTTTCCCCTCCAGCTGTCCTCCCCGCAACCTAACCGTTGTTGTCACCACCCGTTTCCTCCTCATTCTTGGGCAAGAAAAAATAATCAAAATATTTCCAAAATCAAAATGAAGGCCCCATGATCGGTGTCTCAATATTTAGATACATGATTGCTTTTTAGTAAAAATGCATATGATATTCCATCCAAATAGTATAAAATTAATTAAAAATAACACATCATAAAGCGAAAGAGTAGGCACACATGTACCTCTACCTCACCCTATGAGGCCTAACAATAAGAAACCACCCATGCACTGCATCATCTTAACATTGCAAGCATTTTGAAAAAGTATTTTATCATGTTTACTATTGGTAGGAACAAGATGTGGGATTCCACTCTATTTATTTACTAGACATATTGCAACTTGGAATCCTTCTAGAAGATATCTTAGTTTTTTATTTTTTAACTTGCAATTTTTTGAATGTTTAGTCTATTTAGTGTCTAAGCATAGAAAATAGTCCCTATCATGGATTCTTATACACTCAGTGTGCCATGAGACTGCATACACATATTTTTGAAAATTTGTTTGAGATTGATCCTGACACCACAATGCTATATTTTGAGGATATGATGCGGAAAAAGGTTGTAACCCTTGCACATTTGATGTATGATAGGCATGATTGTAATATGTTTGACAATTTTTCTTTTATTTCTCAGAGATTGTATTTCTGGTAATGGAAGGAAGGCTCAGGATTATATATTCAAGTTGGCACCTTGTATTAGAAATCCAGATGATAAAGCTCAAGAAAGGGAAAGACAAGGATGAACATATGATTTTAGTTGGATATTGAATAGAAAAAGTCCCACAGTGGAAACTTTGTTGTGAATGAGCTTAAGAAATCTATTATAGTACATTCTTTGTGATAACGTTCTTGACTTCTATAAAATAATAATCCTTGTATAGGAAGCCAGGGACCTCAGTGGAATGGTTGGATTGATAGCCTTGTTAGGTTTCTTGGATTAGAAAATTCCATGCCCACACTCTAGCATATGGAGGTGCAAAGAAAAAACTAGAAATATTATTTTTTCTCCCTTCCATAATTGGTCACGGTCAACTTGTAAATATTGTGCCTCAACCATATCCATTTTTGTTGTTTATTTTCATTGGTGTTTCATTCTGTTGTGGGAATGGAAGTTTGAGATCACTTTTAATGTGTTGTTCATGACATTTCATCTATATAACATAAGGTGGTATGCATATTCATCAATTTTAATGATTTTTGTGCTTCAATTTAAAAAATATACTCTTTTTCTTTGTATTTCATAGGATTTAAATTATGTTGGAAGAGAAAGTTCCTTGTGAGTAGTATATACTTTTAGGGATTCATTTTATATATTGTATTATATATTGTGTATGATTTTAATGGAATCAGACCCAAAATATTGGCTTCCCCGAAGGATTTACATAGCTAGAAAAAAGGTAGAAACAAGCCTATCTCATAGGGATTAAGTAGTTGTTCACTATGCCTCCCTTGAACCCATGAATTTCGGGTCTCATAAAATTCTTAGCATCCTAAAATTCAACATCACGATGGGAATTATGTCATTTGTACATGATCTACAAGAACTGCTTGTGAAAAAAGGCATTTGAGAAAACTCCAGAGATGTAAAGAATTGAGGTTAATATCTAAATATTACAAAGAAAACAAAATATGTGGTCCTAAATGGAGAGATTGAGGTATAGGTCTACTTATTATTGTTCTAACATTGTTGTTCCAGCAAAAGACTTGTCCCAATTAAAGACACTTTATAATACAATTAGGAATGCCTTCTAGTAGGTTTAATAAGTGACCAACTCTAGGAAACTCATGATAGTGGATCCAAGAAAGATTTTTAGTGGAACATCATTGTTAAGAAATGGGTTATTAAATTCCAAATGATCAACATTTCACTTGCCAAACATCCCCATCAAATTTTGATGCAGTGACTTAGAGTCCTTCTTGCATTGCTACCTTTAAATTCTCCAGAGGCAAATGAAACATTCCAAGGAAAAATATATTTCCACGCAAACTTCGTAGATGTCTACTTGAAATGGGACATAATATAAACACTAAGAGTTTTCGTAGCCATGTATTTATGGAGGCTCGATTACCACCCGTTAAAGGTTTTTCTTTATCAGAGAGTACATATACAAATAGGAATTTGATCCATATATCCTATTCCCTAGCAAGCATTGCCTTTCTTGACGATTGCATTATGTTTTCACCAATTTGGAATTGGAACTACATTTTTTCTCTTGAAATTTAGTTGGTGACATGTTCCATTGGAACTGACTGTTGACGAAAATCAGTCGTTTTCACCGAGCGATATGATGCAATGTGCAGGAGATACGAATAAAGGGCTAAAAGCTGAAATAGCAAAATATCCCCTCCATCTTTCTATGGAGATTTATAAACATGGGGTTGTCATCTGGTTAAATAATCAATTTTGAGTAGGCAGTCAACCTCTTTTTTTAAGAATGAATAAGATTGTGAAGTAGTACAACCCGAAGGGACTATGGAGTAAATATTTACAATTATTTTATAGTTTATGATTTTTCAAATCTGTCAAATGAAAATTTTATTTGGCAATGGTTATTTTTTACTGCATTTTTTTCTCCTGAAATTTAGTTGGCGACATGTTCCATTGGAACTACCCGATGACAATAAGGTATTTTGACCAATCTGGGTGATGGAATGTGTAGATGATATAAACTAGCATTTGCCCTAAAAAGTGCAAAGAGAGGTTGATAAGATTGTTAAATTCGAATTGTTGAATTAGAAAAATTGTAGTTTGGTTTGAAATAATAATTGTCATATTAGATTTAGATTGTTTACATTTACATATACTCTCTAGTATGGATATCATTTGGAAATCATTTATTTAGATTTTATCTTTTCAACATTATTTAATAGTAAACCAAAAATATAGTCTATGACCTATTTTTTTAATCTAAATCAATTTTTTGGGAACATCTTTGCGACAAATCAAAAAATGCCTTTTAGTGGAGTTGGGATAGTTGGGATTTGAAAAAAAATTACTTCATTAGAAATAATTAATATTATAATAATAATTTTTACAATCTAATTAAAATTAAATGTAAAAACAGAGTATTAAATAAACTCAAAATTATTAGTAATTATGTTAATAGACCTTTATATTTTTTAATAGGGCTTTCAGAATTATAAAAAGTTATTAAGTGGATAGTAGGGATTTAAAATCCATAAAATATTGTAGAATATTATTAGTAGTATGCACAAATAAGAAGTTAGAGATTTACCTATAAAATAACTATGATAAATATGTTCTCTTTTTCCCTTTCAATTAAATAGATTAATTAAAGAAAACGTCACATTAATAAGTGATGAATTTTTGGGACATGATCTTGATAAGCCATGGTATTGTAACAAAGCCTATTTGCAAATATGGTAAAGTGGGGGTGGATGTAACATAGTCTATTTGTAAATATGGTAAAGTGGGGGGGACCTCCATGGTTAAGAATATTATCACTCATTTTTGTAAATATATAATAATAATAATTATTTATAATTAATTTATAATTTATACTTTAATAGTTACAAGTTTTTATTTTCTTTAAAGTTTAGCAGTTAATTTTGATTATGTAACATATACAATTTTTTTTTTTTTTGAGAATTTTCACACAATAAGTCTATTTATACATTTAAAATGTATTGTAAATAAACAAAATTTAGTATCTTGAAAAAAAATTATGCTATTGAATACTAATGAAAATAAGAAAAAAATTTCAAAACAATTGTACTGCTATCTTTATAAAAATTGCTTATAAAAACTTATAGAGAAACATCCCTGATTTGAATCCATTGGAAAGCAGGTATGTATTCCAATATTAATAACTAAATGTTTTCGAATTCCAATATTAACAAGATATGAAGTTAATTGTTTACAATTCTAATATATTAAGTTAATTGTTTCCAATTCTAATAGAAAGTCATGATACTCAATTTTCCAACATAAAGATTGAATATGAATTTTTTTCATAAAAACTAAAACCAAGGAAACTATTGACTTTAAAAAGAAAAATCACATGATTATAAATGCAAATTAACTCCACTTTATTTCATATATATATATATATATTATATATATATATATATATATATTATATATATATATATATATCGCACATAAACAAAATCTCCAATCTCCAATGCTATTGATTTTAATCCTAATTAAATTAAATAAGGGACTTTCATTAATAGAAACTAAATCTTGTGTTTAATTAAACTATGGTTTTAATTGTAATGTCATTACTAATCACGGAATCTTAAAATCCACGACTTTTGATTAAACTTTGATGACCAATGCTTCTCATTAAACTTTAATTTTGATCTCACTAAGCTTACTTAAAGCATTTTCAATACATAAACAAAATGGTAGCAAGCTTAATTATTTCATTTTCAATCACATAGTGGAACTATTAAAAATCCCAAGCTTTTGGTTAAGCGTTGATTTTCATTCGAATGAGGTCAATTAAGATATTTCCAACCATTAGATCTTACAAACACCTACTTTTGTTTAAGTTTTGATTTTGATCATTATGGTGTTTTCAATCACAAAAAAGAAATCTTATTTTTTATCTTATTATTATGTTGCCAAATTTTTGTTTACATGTCCATACATTTGACACCTCTCCTTACAAATACCAGGTGCCAAATTTGTAAACCATATGCATATCATATGTGTTATGTGGAGATCACTATGGATCTAATAAAAACGGACTTGCACTCTGTGTGGTATATATTTTGAGAAACATAAATTTAGCATTCCAAAAGTGTTCGGTGTTTCCCAGGTGCTGAAGAATTTAGTGAAGATTTAGTTGTTCCATGTTGAAGACTCTAGATGCTCACTTCAAAATTTCTCTTAGTATTAATATATATCTATCTGTTGTTCATATTTTCTAAGTTAGTGCACTTGAAAATCCTCATAATTAAATGATGAGGCTTTTAGAGTATTTTTCATTGCTTCATCCCTACACACATAGGAGCACATTTCTTCCAACAGGAAAATGGGTTGTACAACCCAAGTCTGGCTCAAAGCCGAGTTTTGGTAGAATATATTTTGGAGAGGAGAGTGATTCTGAGATGTGAGAAAAGGATAGGGAGAAACTTTCGCAAAATTATTTGTAAAAAGAAAGTTATTAATCATTTTGTTACATCATGATATAATCCTCATCATACTATTCTAAAACATCTTCGATTTAAAAAATTATCATGTGATTCTTTAGTGTTACTCAAAAATAAGGAAAACATACAAATTACTTTAAATATGTTTTATATATGTAATACTGTCACAAAATTAAAAAACGTATATAAAATTCACCACAATTAATAAGTTCAAAACAAATAAATTGAAAATACAAATTACATTATTAGAAAAAATTATTAAACAAAACTTTACATCCACATTCAAATAAAATACAAATCCAACAACACAGTTAAAAAAATAAGAAGACAAGACTTTACATCCACATTCAAATAAAATACAAATCCAACCACACAATTAAAAGAAAAAAAACACCCAAACAAAAAACTTAACCCAAAATAAAAACCTAAACCTTTAATAAACCGTAAATAAAATATAAACCACTCAAAAAAAAACATTCTTAAAAAAATGTTAACATGCATGTTACTTAAAAAATCAAAATCCATGTTTCATAACACAACGAACATTCCTATAACGGTTGAGTAACAGACACTAAAATAAACAATAGTAATTGATGTAAATGAATTTTAACGATGACTATTTCTAATATTTATAAGTGATAAAATTTTAAATAATTAAAATTGTTACCAATAAAATTTATATTATACAAAATAATAATAATTTAAATGGTTAATTTCAACATTTTAAAACTGTATCAATAATCAATGCTTTGAATTTAAATAATGTTTTAAAAAAATTCGGCCCAAACTTATCACAATTGAAAATATCATAGAAACAATTCAAAATATCATAGAAATAAAAATCGAAAGTAAAAAATCACATAAATAAAAATGAGAAGTGAAATATAATGGAGACAAAATGAAAAGGAAAGCTGGTTGTACATGCGATGCCTACATTTGTATGACTTTACTTTTGACTATCACAACAACTTACAACTACATTGGCTCCCAGCTCAGTCCTGTAATATTATCCAAGACATTTCCAACAATCACAGACTCACTTCTTCTCCAGTGTTTCTGAAAATGTTGAGTGTTTTCGAAAATGCTCAAGAGTCTCGCCCTGAATGGTCGAGAAATATAAATAGTTGTCCCCACTATCTTGCATGTTAACTACTCTTCTCAGCTTATCAGAAGCTCAAAGTTAGGCTTGAAGCACACAGAACGTGGCTGTGAATCTCTTAATTCCATTGGAAATTGACCATTCTTTTTTTCTCTATGTTTGCAACCCAATTTGGCCCAGACTGCGTGTAATTTAATTCTAACAATTTATTTGCATAGCAACAACGTGGACATGGGAATAAAAGATCATAATTAACTTTAAAATCAGGCATTGATGCAGAATCCAACCGACCTGTCATTTCTTTTTGTTCAGCATACTTCTCATTCTCTGCCTTGACATCCTCAACTGATCTCTTTCCTTTGCCACACCCTTCCATTAATTGTTGTGTTTTTTGAGGCGTACCAATCATTATTATCATTCTTTCACCCCACAACCACCATGCTAACAATATTGTTATCGTTAGTTGGGTTGTTGTTACTCTCCCCCTACCAGGCAACTGTACCCATTATGTTGATCCAGTTCTTACAGCGATGGGTGTGTTGGTTGTGTGCCATGAGCCAGAGGGCATGACAATGCTCAGAAACAATGTGGAAGTATGGCAGGTTTTCGAAAATGCAGGGTGGAACATCTATTTCGATAGATTGCAAGGATTTGACGAGGCAATTGCGATTGAATTCACACTCAATTTAGAGGAAGAGAGATCTCGGGTACGGGGCGTAGAAATCCCTATTACAGAAGAACCATTGCAGAGGTCAGCAGGCTACCCTAGTAGGGATATAAATGGTTTTCATGAAGAACCACCCTTCGAGAGTTTCCCAAAGCATTCTTGCAGGCTGGAGAAAATGTGGTTCATAAAGGAAGCGGGTACGACCAAAAATCATCGCCACATCCATGGGGTGAGGTAGAAGGTTTTGTAATGAGATACATAACTTGTGAATGGAGGTATACCACCATGTTTAAATACCATTTCAGAATATTGGCTCACCTCCGGTTCCCACAAGCAGAAGCCTTCTCAGCGAATATGCCTTTCTTCCTGTTAAGAAGTCTCCAACTGATGGTGCACTCTTCTCGGTGTTTGCAACAAGTGGCAGCAGTCAATATCAACCATGGTTTGGTTCGACTGTTTGTCATGCATGCAATCAGTTGATTTCAAATCATGTGGGAAACATTTCGGGATTCTACAGAGGAAGAAATAGTGGTTGCTTTAGCTGCTAGAGAAGAAGAGCCAGAAGCGATGGAGGAAGGAACTGGAGTAGAGGATGAATACATAGATCAAAAGGAACAAGAGGAAATGGAGATGGAACCTAAAGAGCTGGAACAAAATTAGGAGCGTGAGCCAGAGAGGATAGTCGAGGCTGCTCCACAAGAGCTAGCCTCGACCTCAGAACCAATGGAAGAAGAAGTGCCACAACAAGGGGCCAATATAGAAAGGGCCACTAGCACCACGACCGAGGTTGTCCTTCAAGAACTAGCCTTGACCATAGAGCCAATGGAGAAAATCAACAGCACTATAATAATCGAAAAGGGACCACATCAGGCTAAGGTGGATGAATTCATTAATATTGTGATGGGGGGTGTCCCACAACAACCACCCTCGACCATAGAACCAACGGAGGAAGACAAACGAAAACGGGAAGGGCCCGAAGTTGAAAGAACCATGTGGCCAACAAAAGAAGAGGTTATGGGTATAATCGATGGAATTGATGTGATTATGCAAGAATCCATCTGTATCAATGCCATGTAGGAAGAAACAGTGCCAACATTATCTATTCAAGAACTATATGACATGGAAGGTGTTGTCCCATAAGAACCACCATCAACCTATCTAACTCTAGAGACCACAGAGGAACTAAATGTTGGGATTGACGTTGTTCCACAAGAACCAACGTCAACGTTAGAACAGGGGACTATATTAGGTGTTTTAACCTAGAGCCTAGATGTTGCAGATAAAGGGAATGAGCTTGAGACCACCACTGGGGCCAAGATAGATCAGGTATTAAAATTCTTTCAATTTTCCTCTTACTTCTCCATTCCAAAAGGGGCAAGGGTTTCTCGCTCTACCCGACATACAAAAGAGAATGTGGCCATCCCACCGATTTTGAAGTATGATTGGTTGAACAAGGAACCAGTTACCATAGGCTTGTTGGCCATAAATCCACATAGGGACCTCTCTTAAGAACCCAGAATAGAGGAAGAGGTAGATATTTTTGAAACGAGAGAACTTAGAAGGGAAAGTCTAGCTGAAACATAGATGGATGTCCACCGAGTGAGCCTACCACCTATGGAGATCGCTTCACAACAGGACAGGGAAGGAGACAGTAAGGAAATGGCTACTCCCCAAGAAGAGAAACCAAGCAAGCAAGCCCCGTCAAGTAACCCTGTGGATACCCCCTCGGGTAAATCACCACTTGTCGAACCAACTGCAGTACCAGATGAGGTGGTGGTTAAACAAGAATGGGTGGAGTTGTTTCAACAACGAATGCTACCTATGAAGTGGAAATATTAGCTTCGGTTTAAAGAAACGATGCAACTCAAAATAAAGGTTATGACGCTGAGGAAGCATATGCACCGGTTGAAGAACCAAGTGAAGAAATAAAAGAAGCAAGCTAGGAAGCCCAAAACCATGACGATCGAAGTAGGGAAGCAGGTATATGAAGTGGCAACAACTTCTATTGCCACTCAAACAAACCTGATAGAATATTTCTTTGAAGGCCATGAGTTTTCTTTGTCAGCTGAGGTCCAGACTTGAAAATCCACTGTGACACGATATCATAATGAAGCAAAGAAATCCGAAGAGCGAGCTTCCACGACTATTTTTGAATATGTGGAGCGCATTGATATAATGTGATTGAGGCATGCAAAGTAGAAACTCAAGGTGGAGCAGCTGGAAAAGTTAAAAATTGATAAGGAGCATATGCTACATTTAGCACAGGAAGAAATGGCATGTCACCCTCCCACTTCCTATTACTCTTTATTTTTCCATGAGCACTTTCTCTTCTTTTGTTTGGAAAGCATATAGAAAAAAATTAGTCACAAGATTCAGGAGGATGTATAGTTCCTGTAGATATTGAGAGCGCATGATGTGTAAACTCAGCATTTGATGTGCGAGCTTTACATGCATGGGTATCTCTTTCGCATTGACAGAGAATTTAATCCGATTCCATATGTGGGGGACATTCATTTAAGGGCCCTCACCTCTTACACTTTTAGTCAGATAAGCTGGCAGAAGGCTTCTGACATGTTCGAGTCAAATCAAGCCATGAAGACTTCTATGATAAGAGGAGAACCTAAGAGATCGGTGACTATGTATAATAAGCACACTACATTTTTGGAAATTATGGGAAACAAGGAATGGATGCTGAGAACACAAAACTGGTGCATCCATCTCCGCATCAAACAATTGGTCACGTTTCAATCTGAGGCTCTGGATAGTTGTCACAAAAGGTGGATGATGTCACCCACATCTATATGGAGCAGAGAACTATTTGGAGCACCAAATTTTGCATATGAGCACTTAGCAGGGTGCCAAGATATGTGGCGTGCATCCAAACATGTGGGGTCCAATGGATGGGAATTCGATTCCAGTACCCTGTCCTATGGTTCCAGAAGAACACTACACCCCGACCTATAATGTACCAAATGTTTGGTGGAAGGAAGTTCTCCTCTCAAAAGGGTTTAAGTTTCCAGGAATAGAAATGGCCAAAGAATATGATCTCACCTGGCTTCAAGAAGCACACAGCCTATCCAACCCAGACCAGTGGAGATGGAATTTTGCAAGAGAGTGTTCAGAAGGCTAGTTGGGGGAAGATTTTGGGCACCAAATTGGCCTATCTTTTCACTGCATTTCCACTCTTCTTTTCATCCCTTTTGCATTCATTCGCTTATATTTACTATGAGGTAATTCCCTATTATCTTCACTTGTCATATTTAATTAATGAAGTAGAGTCATGAAGGTTTTCTACTTATGCGAACCACTAAAACATGTGATGACCACAGATTATGGAGCGCGGGTGTTGACCGCATAACATATCACAGCAGTTCCATGATTCACAGTAGCTGATCGACCACAACGAAACAACATAAGTGATCGCAGTTGTTCTCAACCACTTCTGGACCATTCCTATTCTTGTTGTCATGGCACTAGTGCTACGATAGAACTGTTATGCTCTTAACTTGCAAATGATACCCAAATATAGAATATGCGAAGAAACGATACCCAGAACACAGAATAGCAATGATTTTATTATTCAGAGAGTAATGTTCACTTGCCTCTTTGAGGGGGCAACCTCCAATAGAGCAGAGCTCGATTACAAAATAAGACACGATGCTCCTCGTAGAGAGTCTCTATCCTTTATATATGACTCATACATGCAATACCGTAGTATTAGTAATACCATCTATCTAATACTACGACCCATTTGCAACTAATTGTGGTTCCGTTATTAATTGCGGGATAACCACTTACAATTATTAATATGGGCTTTATTGACTCTTGACTATGATGTGGTCCCATTACATAAATAAGGGGGTTAGGGTGGGACCCTAACATGCCCTCCCCCTTAAGACTAGCCTTGTCCTCAAGGATGAAGCTGCGGAAACTGCTGAAGAATAGTGGTTGGTTCCCAAATTGCATCTTCTGGAGAGGTGTCTTTCCATTTGATGAGGACTTCCTTAATCATGTGGCCGCACAGTTGCTTGACTCGTGTGTCGAGGACCTGTTCTGGTTGAAGCCAGATGGACCCTTCTTCGTCCAATTCAGGTAGACCGGTCTGAATTCTGCAATTATTCCCAATCACTTTCTTGAGGCATGAGACATGGAAAACTATATGGATTTTTGCAGTAGGTGGCAAGGTCAACTTGTAGGCCACTTCTCCAATGCGCTGAAGTACTTGATATGGTCCGTAGAATTTGGGAGAGAGTTTCTGACACCCCTTGTCTTTGAGTGATGTTTGCTTATATGGTTGGAGCCGTAAAAAGACCTGATCCCCTTCTTGAAATTGGCGCTCTAAGCGATGCTGGTCTACTTGTTGCTTCATGTCGTTCTGAGCTTGATGAAGATTCTCTTGAAGATGGGCGAGCATGGTTGCGCGGTGTTGTAGGAGTTGATCCACTTCTTGTACTTTTGAGCATCCCTTGAGATACGAAGTAGGTGAAGGCGGGAGTTGACCATATACTGCTTCATAGGGAGTCATTTTGGTGGTGGCATGATAGTTGGTGTTATACCACCATTCAGCCATAGGTAGCCACTGTACCCAAAGGTGTTGCTTTTCTGAAGTGAAACACCTAAGGTAGGTTTCTAGACATTTGTTGACGGCTTCAATTTGACCATCTGTTTGGGGATGATAGGAAGCACTGAGTTTTAGTTGAGTGCCTTGTATTCTGAAAAGTTCCTGCCAAAAATTACTGGTGAAGATCGGGTCACGGTCAGACACAATAAAAGTGGGCATGCCATGCAATTTCAAGATCTGATCCATGAAAGATTGAGCAACCAAAGTTGGTGTAAACGGGTGGGGTAGGGAGTAGAAATGAGCATACTTCTACAGTCG